>PVIA01005878.1:0-107167 GCA_004024845.1 Tonatia bakeri
ACTAGAACAGGAACAGAACCACAGAAATGGAGATCACATGGAGGGTTAGCAACAGGGAAGGGGGAGGAGGAGAGAGGGGAAAAAGATATAGAGAATAAGTAGCATAGACAATAGGTAGAAAATAGGGGGAGGGCAAGAATAGTATGGGAAATGTAGAAGCTAAAGAATTTATGACACATGGACATGAACTAAAGGGGGGGAATGTGGGTGGGAGGAGATGGGCAGGGTGGAGGGGAGTGAAGGGGGGAAATGGGACAATTGTAACAGCATAATCAATAAAAAAAAAAGATAGCCTCTTCAATAAATGGTATTGGACTGGTACATATAAAAAAAATAGACCACTAATGTACAGCATACACCACAATAAACTCAAAATGGATGAAAGACTTAAATATAAGTCATGACACTATAAAAGTCCTAGAGGAGAACATAGGCAGAAAAAATTCAGATATTCCATATAGCAATATTTTTGCTGATATATCTCCTAAGGCAAGAGAAATAAAAGAAAACAAACAAACAAATGGGGCTACATCAAATGAAAAAGGTCCTGCACAGCTAAAGAAACCATCATTGATATGAAAAGGAAACCAACTGTATGCTTGTTTGTTTTGTTGATTAGATTCCAGTTAAAGGTGAGATCATATGGTATTTGTCCCTTACTACCTGGCTTATTTCACTTAGCATAATGCTCTTCAGTTCCATCCATACTGTTGCAAAGGTTAAAAGCTCCTTCTTTCTTTCTGTTGCATAGTATTCCATTGTGTAAATGTACCGTAGTTTTTTAATCCACTCATTTACTGGTGGGCATTTAGGTTGCTTCCAGCACTTTGCTATTGTAAATAGACAAGTAAGGAAAATATAACCGGAAACATTGAAATAATGAACAAACTGACAGTAACCACAGGGGAGGGGGTAGAGGGATAATGGGAGGAAATACGGGAAGGTCCACAAAGGAACATGTATAGAGGACACATGGAAAAGCCAAAGAGGGTAGGTTCAAGGGTGGAAGACAGGGATGGGTAGAGCAGGGGGCCATGGTGGGGTGAAAATGAAGATAACTGTACTCAACAATTAACAAAATAAAATAAAATGAAATCCACTCTGATTATAGTCTCATTGGCCAGTATTACTCCAAACCCAATAAAGAAGATTTAAAACAAGATTTTGATGTGAGGGAATGCATTGACTTTCATATTCTGATATTAACTGCTGAACCCATTGAAGGTCTAGCTCTTAAAGAGATAAGAGGTAAATTAAGGCTGATAAGACATGGGCAAAAAGAAATAAGGGTTTTTAAACTATAAATATAGTGTCAGAATTTAGGTTGAAATTATTATGTTCTTTGCCTTTTTGTCTGGTTATTAGATTTCTAACAGGCATGTGAGATGAGAATAAGAACCAAAAATAATTCAGGCAGCTCTTCAAATATAGATATTGAGACTTTTATGATGAAAAAAGGGGAGTGAGAGAAAACAGAAAGGAGGGAACTTATTGTTTTTCATATGATCTTCATCAAAGATCTCTGTAGTCAATTTCTTGCAGAGGTTGTCTAAATTGCCTAACAGCCTACCTCGGGAATATTCAATGCTAGTCAGTGGCAATTAAAAGTTTCATTGGGCACTATTAAACTCAAAGTCAATGACTTGGAGTAGCAATGGCAAATGAGTGGCAATGGGGACTGTTAAATAGTTTCCATTTGCAAGATACACCAGTGGTAGAAGTGTGCAAATAAAAAGAATTTTCCTGCAACACCAAGTAACTAGGAAACTCATCTAATCACATCCCTAATAATTAAAAGCTCCATGGCTTCATTAGGAACCAAAATAAGTGCTTGCACCATGTGCAAGTAAATGACATCAGGGACATGCAAAGTTGTTTTCCAGTTTAGACTCAGAGAAATGTCATTTTTATTGGCTAAAGAGAAAAATTCCCTATAATAATTTTATGATAATGCTCTCATTAGGAGCCATGAGAGATCTCAAGGAGCCCAGAGCTCTCATAAACTATCATGTTATTTCCATATTCTTCTCAACAACAGTTTTATGGTAAAACTAACATAATGAGACTTACTACTCTTTAGCCCTTTTATCTAGGGATTCTCAGTGACATTAAACACATTAAGGTTAAGGTGAGCCTCACAGCAAAAATATCAGGTGTCCCAAGATCTACACAACTAACATTGGATATATCTTATTCAAAGAAATTATACCTAAGGTTCTTTGGAAGTTGGTTTGGAAAGGAATGCAGAGGTATAGGAGAATAAGTTTATCTTTTAGCTGTTCTTTCATGGGAAATAAATGTCCAGTCAACTTCATTCAGTTCTGGAAAATTATATTTTTCTAGAAATTTGTTCATTTCACCTAGGTTATCCAATTTCTTGGCATATAGTTCTTCATAGTAATTTCTTAAAATCCTTTGTATTTCTGTGGTATCAGTTATATAATCTCTCCTCTTTCATTTCTGATTGTGTTTTCTAGATGAGTCTGCTTAAAGCCTTGTCAATTTTGTTTATCTTTCAACAAACCAGCTCTTGGATTTATTGATCCTTAGTATTGTGTTTTCAGTATCTATGTTGTTTAATTTTTCTCTGATCTTGGTTATTTCCTTCCTTCTACTTGCTCTGGGTTATCTTTGTTATTGTTCCTCCAGTTCTTGTAGGTATAGGGTTAGGTTGTTTATTTGAAAGGTGTTTATCTTTGTAAAGGGGAGAAAACTGTACTTGAACAATCATTAAAATAAAATTAAAAAAAAGAAAGGTGTCTATCTTTTTTAGGTAGGCCTACATTGCTATGAACTTCCCTCTCAGGACTGCCTTCACTGTGTCCCATAAGGATATGGATTGTAGTGAGTTCATTTTCATTTGTTTCCAGAAACATTTTGATTTCTTCCTTGATCTCATTCTTGACTCATTCATTGTTTAATAGCATGTCATTCAATCTCCATGAATTTGAGCGTTTGTGAATTTTTTCATTGAGGTTCATTTCTAGTTTCAGCCTCTTGTGGTCAGAGAAAATGCTTGACATTATTTCAATTTTCTTGAAGCTGTTGAGGCTTGTTTTATGTACTATCTTAAAAATGTGGTCTATCTTCAAAAATGTTCCATGCGCAATTGAAAACAATGTGTATTTGCTTCTTTGGGATGAAGGCTCTCTCTATATATATTAGTTAAGTCTATTTGATGTAGGACATTGTTCAATACTGCAATTTCTTTGTCAATATTTTGTGTGGAAGATCTATTCGCTTTTGACAGTAGGGTGTTAAAATCCCCTACTATAATTGTGTTGCTGTCAATATCTTTCTTGAAGTCCTCCCAGATGTTCCTTATATATTTGGGTGCTCCTGTGTTGGGTGCACATACATTTACAATGTTTGTGTCTTCTTGATGGACTCTTTCCTTGAGTATTATGAAGTGACCTTCTGGGTCTCTCTTTATGACCCTTGTTTTGAAGTCTATTTTGTCAATAAGAGTATTGCTGCCCTGACTTTTGTTTTCTATCCATTTGCTTGGAATATTTGTTTCCAGCCCTTCACTTTCAGTCTGTGTAGGTCTTTCATTCTGAGGTAGGTCTCTTGTAGGCAGCATATGTGTGGGTCATGATTTCTTATCTGCTCAGGTACTCTATGTTTTTTTATTGCAGCATCTAAACCATTTACATTTTAGGGTTTTTTTTTTGATAGGTACTTATTCATTGCCATTTTATTCTCTATCTATCATCTATCTGTCTATCTATCTATCTATCTATCATGTATCTATCTATCTATCTATCTATCTATCTATCTATCTATCTATCTCCTCTTCCCTTTTCTTAAAGCAGACCTTTTAGTATCTCTTGCAGTGCTGGTTTTGAGGAGGTGTATTCTTTGAGGCTTCTTTTGTCTGGGAAACTCCTTATTTGGCCTTCCATTTTTCATTGAGAGCCTTGCTGGATAGAGTAGTCTTGGTTGCAGGCCTTTGGTTTTCATTACTTGGAATATTCCTTGCCATTCCCTTCTGGCTGGAGTGTTTCCATTATCAAGTCAGCTGCTAGTCTTATCAGGGCTCCCTTATGTTACAGGAAGTATGTTACTTTCTGTTTTTCCTTTGCTGCCTTTAAGATTCTCTCTTTGTCTTGGAATTTTGCCATTTCAATGATGAAGTTTCTTTTAGTAGCCCTTTTGGGTTCCTCTTGGTCAGGACTCTCTGTGTTTCCTGGATTTGTGTGACTTTTTCTCTCATCAAATTAAGAAAGTTTTCCATCATTACTTTTTCGGAGAGGTTTTCTATCCCTTGCTCTTCTTCTGCTTCTGGTATCCCTATTATATGAGTATTATTATATTTCATGTTGTCCTGCAGTTCCCTTAACACCTCTTCACTCTTTCTGTATCTCTGTTCCTTTTCTTGCTCTTTCTGGGTGTTTTTTTTTCAACCTTGTCCTCCAGCTCACTGATTCAATCCTCTCCTTCATCTAGCCTGCTTTTGATTTCTTCTGTGTTCTTCAATTCAGAAATTGTATTCTGCATTTCCTCTTGGCCCTTGTTGATGGTTTCTATTTCCTTTTTCATGTTGATATAGTTTGCAGTGAGTTCACTGAAGTTTCCCTGCAGCTTTTGGTAATTCTCTGTGAGCTCATTGAGCTTCCTGGTAACTATTGCTTTGAACTCGATATCTGATAGTTGACTTGCCTCTATATCACTTAGCATTCTTTCTGGGGCTTCCACCTTTCCTTTTGTTTGGGGTTTGTTTCTTTGTCTTCCCATTGTTTGTGGGTCTATTCTTGTTAGCTTCTGCTTCTTAAATTGACCTGTTCTGACTTCCTGGGTTTGTAGTGTGAACTTCTATGGTAGGAGACCTGTGAGATTCAGTAGTGCAGTCTCCTCAATCTCTTGAACTTACTGCTCTCTGGATGTTGTTTATGTTGGCTCTCTGGATGTAATTGGGTTTTGATTGCTGTTGGGTCTTTCTCTGGTGGGTCCTTCCCTCCAGCTAGTTGACTGAGGGTCACTCCATCCACCATGTCTTATATGCTGTTGTACAGGTGCAGACAGATTGTGTCAAAGCTGGTTCTTCTGTCTGTCCAAGGTTTTGAGGCTTCTTTTTCACTATTGTTCAGCTGTTTGTTCTGGGTTATTTCTCCACCCGTTAGATGTAATTCCAGATTGGCCCTGGGTAGAGGTTAGTGTGGCTTTCACTCAGTCCTTCTCCTTCTTCTGTTGTTGTCTGTTGGTGGTTCCTTTGTTTGTGGGTTGTCTCTTCCAGTGGGTATACTGGTGTTCATAGCTCCTCCTTGCTCTTTTATGTGATCATTTGGAGGGGAAAGGCAAAATGGATTAAGAGAGTGGGAGTATATTCTATGGGACTTAAAGTAGCAACCTGTAGAGAAGAGATAGGAGATCCTTTGGAGAAGTATAGTGTTAAGCATGATATTTTTCCCAACTAGTCACTTTTTAGACAAAGTGGAAAAAAGATAAGACTCTTATAAGTGGGGGAAGGATTGTGAGTCGGATACAGAAGACAGTGAGCTTGCAGGAGGTTGAGATTATGAAATATAGTGAGAGTAAAAGATAGAAAATAGGTGTATTGTATGAGAGAACAGACTTAGCCACAACAGTAATAAAATTCCAGAAGACAGTGAAATGAGCTAAGATCTGGGCAAGGTGCTGTGTAGTATTTACAATTGTATGGAACAACAATTATTTACAGTAGTAATGAAGCAACAGTCATGTGACAGAATATATGTGATGTGAATAACATGAATATGAAGTACAAGACCTAGTGTGCTATTAGAACACGTGTGAAGTGAAAGAAGGAGAATTAAAACTATATTATGAAAGAGAGAACAAGGAAAAACACTTAAACAATGAAATTAAATAAATAAAATGAAGAAAACTAAACAGAAAGAAGAGAAATAAAAAAATACTAATAAAATGAAAGCAGTAAAAATAATGAAAAAAATGCAACTTAACAATAACTTCTAAGTTCTCTGGAATAGCCAAGTGAAATATGTCTCAGTTTCTCATTTGTTGCAATGACCCCTCTTTGGGTCTGACTCTGGTCCTTTCACTGCTCCAGATTTTATTTTCTCACTTGTGGGGAAAAAGAGACAGAGAAAGAGAAAGAAGAAAGAATGGGTCTGGAGGGGGGAAGCCTCCTGCTGGCTTTAACCTGGCCAAGCAAGTTTGCCTGTGTTTCTGGCTGTAACAGGCTGAGGGGGGTTGGGTTTCACTTTTCTCCCTTCCTGTGCTCATGCAGGATGGTGGCCAGGTCTGAGCAGCTCTCTTCACAGTTGTCCAGCCTCCAGCCTAGTTCCCCAGTTTGTTTCTGGGCCCCCAGTACCCTTCTGCACCAGGCCTATGTCTTCAGTCCACCAGTTATGGTGTCCTTGAGGTGTACCAGTTAAGGGCAACTCACACACCACCTTCTCGCTCTTTGCTGTCCTAGGTGCTAGGGACTCTCAAGGTCTCTTCAGGGTAATTTGGCTCCCCCACTGAGTTAAGTCTTTCTGGGGACTGTTGACTCCCTGAGCCCTGCTCTCCTCTGCGGAGGGTGCCTCTGCCTTCCTCTTAGCTAGCCATTCTGGCCTTGGCCCCACAGGGCATAGTGCTACTATGGCTGCTGAGGCAGGCATGGATGCGTGCCTCTGGGGCAGCAGGCATGTATGTGCAGCCTCTTCTGCTGCTGCTTTTGGGGCAGTGGGGTCAGATGCATGGCGCCCCTGGGGCTGCAGTTGTGAACTCAATTAAATATATTTAAAAAAAAGAAATGGAGATCACATGAAGGGTTATCAGTGGGGAGGGGGAAGGAGAGAATGGGAGAAAATGTACATGGAATAAGAAGCATAAATGGTAGGTACAAAATAGACCGAGGAGGTTAAGAGTAGTATAGGAAATGTAGAAGCCAAAGAACTTATATATACAATCCATGGACATGAACTAAGGAGGAGAATGCTGGTGGGAGGGACAGTGCAGGGTGGAGGGGAATTAAGGGGGGGAAATGGAACAACTGTAATAGCATAATCAATAAAATGTATTTTTAAGGAAGTGTACAACCTGGCATTGAATTAGTATCATTGACAGGGTATTTGCTTTTCTACAGAAGTATGTACTTGAAACACAGCTTTCTGTCTTGAACTTTGTGTTTTACTAGCTAACCTCAACTTCAAAGTCAGAGAAGAGACTATTCCCATATGGATTTAGGATTGGGCATTTTTTGTAATGTTCCTTTCATTAATATATTTTATTACCATAAAATAGTCATCACACTCCTTTGAAATCTTCAGTCAAAAGGAGGAGTCCAGATCATGCATAAAGTCTCTGCAGAAACAAAACCACAAAATAAACAATAATCTTTTACACGCCTGTAGGGACAACAAAGTCAGTCAGTTTCCCTCACCCAGATATCCAGGGACAGGGACTTAGTAGTGTTTCTATAACTGTGCTTAAGGGCCTACATGTGCAGAATCAAGGTCTGTTATATAACCAGTGATAGTCTATGTTGCCACCCAGCTGGCTTTGTGTGCACTTAGTATATTAGGGAGTCAGGACTTTCTGTCGTGCAACTCACTTGCTGCATGCACGGATCAGCCCCAACCCAGAATAAAGTCATGTCATATCCTCAGGGCTCCACACATTTTCGTCCATCTTCTCAAATCCCCTGTGAACCTGCCTGGCTTTGAATGGCTATAGGACAATTGGTGCAGTTGGCAGGATTCATCACAGTACACTGTAAAGCCATTGGGACCTGCAGAGCAGGAATTAGAGGGGTGGCCTGCCACCAGTATGTGGTATTCAGAGGCATGGCTCCTTGTGGTGTGGGCTCACCCCCAGGACTGGCCCAATGTTAGTGGTGCACAAGACCCTGTAGAGAAGTCCCTGTAGGTGGTAGGGGAGACCCTGCAGAAGCTGAGTGCCTAGTTGGCTGCAGGACCAATGGGCTGGGTGTTTCTTACAGCTTTGTGAGCTGTGATGGAAACTGCACTTCAAAATGTGGTAAAGTTAGAACTGTGAGGGAGAGAAGGCTGCACTTCTTGGTGTGGTGAAGTTACAAGAACTCCATAAGGGAGTGCAAGCCTTGGAGACTGGGGTCTGTGCCCAGGATGAGGACCTCAGGACAGTGGAATTATGGCGGTCCCCCTTCCCATCATAGTGGATGATTCAGAAGAAAGAGAAGAGGAACTGAGTTCCCTGTGGCCCACCCTGTAGTAATACAGAAAATGAAATCACAGCAACCTATGATGCCTGGGGAGAATGGCTGGCCCCACCAAGATGGTTGAGCATACAACAGTACCGCTCCTATGTGCAGACTGAACTAGTCGATCTGGCGAAGCAGTTTCAGCAGCAGCCTGGGGAGCCCTTGGCAGCATGACTCCTCTGCCTTTGGGATTTAGGGGTGGATAGTATTATGTGCACTGATCATGAGATGGAAAAATTAGCTTCCATTACGACTCACCCCTCCCTGGGCTGCAAAATAGCCTATGCAATGGGAGGGGGCAAGGATCTCATTCTTTGCTAGAATGGGTCATGGCCGCTATTCTCTTGGTCTGGGTAGATACAGACCTGCCAGGCACTGTGAGTAAATAGCAGTCCTATGTGGACTTAGTGCAGATTCTACAGGAGTTGGGCATGTGCCAGGCCATATTTAATCTTAATACTTGTGGCCTTGATGATGAATGTTTTATGGCAGGAATGAGGTATCTAGTACTGCAGCATGCCCCCTCCACTTCTTTTGGATCCCTCATGACTATTTTTGCCCCACATCGTCAGTTGCTATATTGATGATGTCACCACAATGGTGCCATTTGAAGCTTATAGGGCATGTGGATCCCCCCAGCCTGGAATAAAGGCATGCCGGACATCCTGGCAGCTCCATGCATATTCTCCCCTCTGCCTGAATGATGTGTGAACCTGCCCAGCCTTGAATGGCTGCAAGATAACACCCTCTTCCCACAGGAGTGAGTGCAGAGGTATGACTATAACTGCATGCCTTGAGTAAGCGGAAGCCCCTTCTATCTAACATCCTGGTTTCTTCTCTTTGCCTTACTGACCCTTAGATAAAATAATAGAACTCTTAGCTTCTCCTAGTGGCCAAAGAAGCTTCTTCTTATTAAGCAGAGGCTGAAAATTGTGGAGCAGAACCAGGCACCCCTTCCTACCTATGGCCATATCCACTTGGTTTATGCCTGGCTGAGTGGAGCTAGAGTAAGGGTCTTATCCTAGGTCTATATCCACTTCTTTTTAACATTTTTTAAATTTATTTTTTATTTTTAATATATTTAATTGACTATGCTAATTACAGTTGTCCCATTCCCTCCCTTTATTCCACTCCGTCCTGTACACCCCCTTCCACTCAAACTCCCCCTGACCTTAGTTCATGTCCATGGGTTGTACATATAAGTTTCTACATTTCCTATAATATTCTTAACCTACCCCTGTCTATTTTCTACCCACTGAAACCAGTAAAGACACGGGAGTTCAGGCTGCCTGTCACTACCAAACCAAATAAGCAATGACAGCAATTGAATCTTTATGTGTGCTTTACTCAGTTGGCTGGCAATCTGAGAAGATGGCGGGTTCATACCCTAACAGACCATCTTGTCTTTTCTTTCCAGGCCAAGGTTTTTACAGTAGGGAATAAACAAGGTGCAATGAGGGGTTTTGAAATTCAAGGAAGGTCAGGTAGAAGAAACTGCAACATTTCTGTACTGGGTGGTTATCTGTTTCCAGGTGCAGGTGGTCATTTGCCCCTCCCTGAAACACCACAGGTGGCCTGGATATCTCCACTTGTCCCCAGGCAGTGATCTTTAGCAGTGCCCCTGGAGGTTAACTATTTTCCCAGGAGCCAGGGTGGGCCTTATCTATAGTTTCTGAAACAAAAGCTTTAACGTATACATTACTTGCTAGGTTTATAACTGTTTACCTTAAAGTAAAATTTTCTAACTCTTAAGTCCCTTATCATTCCCCACCGTCAATATTAAACTATCTCATTTCTATGAAATCATCTTCATATGGAAGTACTCATTTTATTGTTGGGAATGTAACTTAGCATTGGACTGTCCAGTGGAGGGGTTAGGAATACACCTAATTGCAGACCCACATAAGGAGGCACATTGTATGCATCAACAAGTCATGATACTGAAGAAAATGACAAGGACAAAAACAATAAACACCTCTCAAAGACCAGGTATACGAGGCAGCCAGGAGGTTAGTTTAGAAAAGTCAATACCAAAGAATCTCTCTCTCTGTTTTATATTGGACACCACACCATTTACTTGCTTTACTTTATGCTGTATAAGCTGTGAACTATCAGTTAGGTTAAAACAGCACATTCCTTCAATTTCTTCACACTCATGGTTATGCCTTAAAAGGAGGTAGTTTATAGCTGCACAATTTTCTAGGACTGCTTCTCTGACTTGTCCTAGTTCTTGACTAATGGCACAGATGGCTTGCGAGGTGGCATTCAAAACTTTCCATATAGTGCAGGCTAATCTGCTTATTTCTGCATTCACATAGGTTACCCTTTGGAAAGGAGGGTATTACAAATATAGTTAAAGACACATATTCAGCAGAGCTAAAAAGGCATAAATCACTGTTACAATCGGGTGTAAGAGAGAGGTCCTGTTGAACCCGGGTCAGGTGGGGCTTCTGAGGCATAAACACCATCAGTCTGTCCAGAGAGCATGGTCACCTAGAGCTGTTTTCTGGAACATAGGGAAAAAAAGTAATTCTGTTACAGAACAACAAGGGGGGGGGGGCAAAGGGCAATATACTATTACCGAAAGGAACCCCCCAGGTTCATTATGTTCGCCATCTTATGGGAAAGACATCTCTCAATGCTAGATTTGTGAAAAGGAAATGTTTATTTAATGTTGTACAGACATAAAGTAGTGACCTTATGTCTTCATCAAAATCCCAAAGTCCCTTAAAACACCCACAAACACACACAGTCCTTCCTTCCCCCTTTTGCCCAGTCTGGAGTACCATATCTCAGGAAAAGAAATAGAAGTCTGTGGCTCAGGCAGCCTCTGGTTCTTCCCAGTAATCCATGCTCGGCTGGTAGGCCTCCCTCGGTTCCCAGCATCATCAGCTGTGTTGCTGGGATCTTTGCTAAAGCTGGGTGGTGGTTCCCCCTTCTAAAGCTGCAGGGGTCCCCACTCTAGCAAAGCTGCATGACTCTCTTACATGTCTACAGCCATGTGGTCCTCTCTCCACTGCCCCAGCTGCGTGGTCCTCTCTGCACAATGGCTGTGGGAGTTTCCACTCAGCTGAAACCACATGGTTCTCCCTCCAATGGCTGCTGCATCTCCGTTTAAATCTTTCTCTGAAGCCCCATTTCCAACTCCTCCCACAATTGGCTACACTTGCCAGCACTCTCATATCCTTTCAGCTTTACTGGGCTGTCATCATGAGTCTGGGCAGGCATGGTCCCATATCATGGAACCAATCATCTCCAAGCTCTCACGCAGGCGCTGTAACTCAGGAGACCTGCCCTCCTAGTTACACCTTGAGGGGGAAGTTACTTCCATTCCCCTGGCTCAGAGCATGGCCACAGCTATTTAACATATCTATGAAACCAGTTAAAGGTTATAGATGTGTTAAATGACCACACCAGAGGTTAGCTGCAAAGCTGTTGCTGTGCAAAACAGCTCTCAATGGCCCTGCTCCATGTGTCCCTTCCCCCAGCTCACATCTGTGGGGAAGGGGCTGAGGACATCCTAGTATTTCCTGAACACCTTGGGTTCTGGGCGCCATTCCAAATCCCTATTTGGGGTCTCCCCTCTTGGCTGCACCCTGTTACAGTTCCACATGTAAGAAACCATCCTGTTGGCAGTTTAACATGGGCATAAGCACAAGAAATGTCAGTGGTGGTGGTGCAATTCATCTTCACACCCGCTGAGAGTACAAGACAGTTTTAGTACAGTTGACAGAAGTTGCACACTCTCTAGCTGGGGCTACATTAGCAACCTTCAGTGAAAACATTTCCCTGTCCTTTATAGTTACCACTGGTCCCCAATTATGAATATCAGAGTAGGTCATTTTCTTTTCAATATCCCCAAACACAGTATAATTTCTAAGGCTTTCCAAAGGAGTGCAAACACCTATAAGACATGAAGTGAAAGTTTGTTCAACATAAGTTCCTCCTGCAAAGCAAAAGTCAGAAATATTCAGAACAATTTTTGCTAAATATACCCAAATATTTTCATATTGTTTGAAAGGAGTAAGTTGTCCATAACAAGGGGTTAAATAAGAGGTAATGAAGAGAACATAAGTCATTGTTTTGGAAAGATGAGTTTTAGGTTTTCCTCCAGTGCTTTCTTTATTCTGGTGTGATGAGTCCAAGGTTTTATTTTTGCCAACTTCACCATAGTGGGGGTGGTAAGGAGTATGTCCCAAGGTCCAGTCCACTTTCCTCCTAGTTGGCTTTCTGGAGATGCTGTCACCAAAATCTTGAGTAGCATCTTGTCTGAAGATTCAGAGGAATGCAGCAAACCTGTGAGGTAAAAGTCTCTCATACAGGCAAGGTCATTCATCACAGCTAAGGTCTGACTTAAATGTTGTACATATTTTTACCTTCATTTCTTGATCTATATACATATCTTCCACACCAATTGTGGCCTGAAATGGCCACCCATACACAATTTCACAGGGACTCAACTGAATCCTACTTCAAGGAGCCACCCTTATCCTGAGTGGGGCAATAGGCAAAGCTTGATCCCAATGGAGATGGGTTTCTTGATGCAGATTGGCCATATTTTTATTGAAGGTATGATTCATCTTCTCTACCTTCCCAGGAGCCTGAGGTCTTGATGCCATGTGGAGTCTCCACTTGATTCCTAAAATTTACTAACCTCCTGTGCAATTTCTGAAACAAAAGCAGGTCCATTATCAATCTGGATGCTGTCAGGGAGGCCAAAGTGAGGGATTATTTTTTTTGCCTCCAAGGATTTCTCCATTCTAGTAGGATAAGATTCTATCCATCCTAAAAAATGTGTCAACAAAGACTAACAAATATTTCCACTCTCAGACCCTTGGTATCTGAGTAAAATCTATTTGCCAGTCCTCAAGTGAACACTGTCCTTGGTATTGCTTTCTTTCTCTCCTTTGATGGGGATCTGTCTTGCGGTTGTTCTTCTGGCACACAACACATCTAGCAATTACTTTCCTTATGGCTCTAGAAATTCAAGGACCAGTGAGCCACAGTTTGACATAGGTGGTTAATGAGTCTCCTCCATAGTGTGTGGCCTCACGCAAATGCTTCATGACTGGCTCTACTAAATGTTCGGGAAAATAGTATAGCTCCTTTCTTATTCTTTTTCCATCTGCTGTCAGGATCTTCTTCATCAAAACCCCAACCCTTAGCTTCTCTAAGTCTGTAGTCAAATATTCAGGGACAAATTGTGACAAGTCCAGAACAGGTACCAAAGGCATTATAAAAATTCCTTTAGCAGCCTCTTCTGCTGACCGTTTGGCCAGATTATTTCCTCTAGCCACTTCAGTGTCCTTTTTCTGATGCCCTGGGCAGTGTATAACTGCCACTGGTAAAGGTACCTGAGCAGCCTCTAATAATTTTAAAATTTCTACTGCATACTTAATCTCCTTTTTATCGGAGGTTAATACTCCTCTTTCCTTCCAGACTGAAATACATACATGCAAAATTAAGAAAGCATACCTTGAGTTGGTGTATACATTCATTCTTTTTTCTTGTGACAATTCCAGTGCCCTCATCTATGCAATCAGTTCAGCTTTCTGAGCAGAGGTTCCTGGCAGCAGGAACTTGGCCTCCACTGCTCCTTGAAGAGTCCTAACTGCACACCCAGACACTCTGTTTCCTTTGTCCATATAACTGCTTCCATTAGTATAGAGAGTTCAGTCTGCTTCTTCTAAAGGATGGTCCTGTAAATCAATTCTGTTAGAATATACTTCATCAGTTATTTCAGCACAGTCATGTATTAGTGCAGCTGAGTCAGGCTCCAGAAGAAGAGAGGCAGGCTTTACCTTACTTACAGTTTTGAGGGAGATGTTGGCATTGTTGAGAAGAATGGCTTGGTACCTGCCAATTTTTTCCATCAATGAGCTACATATTTCCCTTTTGCTACAGCAAGCTCAACACTTGCTGGGGGACATAACTGGTATAGGTTGTCCCAAGGAAAACTCTTTCAGCTTCCTGCAAGAGTTTGCAGGTGGCTGCCACTCTTAAGCAGGCTGACCACCCCTGGACAGTGTGATCTAATTTCCTTGACAATTATGCAATGGACTGCAAATGTCACTAAGCATTTGGGTGAGGAACCCTAGGGCAATGCCTTGTCTCTCACACACATATTATTGAAAGGGCTTCAGTAGGTTTGGAAGCCCCAAGGCTGGTGCAGAAGCCAGGAGTACCTTTGTTACAGAACAGACCCAGGGGGGTGAACAATATACTATTACCAAAAGGACCCCCCCTTTTTCTCCGGGGGTTCCTCCCCTGTACTAGGTTTGCTTTCCCCGCTGCCAGAGGAAAGATGTCTCTCAATGCCAGATTGGTGAAAAAGAAAGGAATTACTTATTGAAAAGTTATACAGACTTAGAGTAATGACTTAATGTTTTCATTAAAATACTAAAGTTCTTTAGAATATCCACAAACACACAGTCCTTCCTTCTCCCCTTTGCCCAGTCCAGGGTACCATATCTCAGGAAAAAGAAGTAGAAGTCCGTGATTCAGGCAGCCCCTCAGTTCTCGCACCATCCACTGTGTTGTCCCCGAGATCTCCGCATTGTCCCAACCTCCTCCAAAGCCGTGTGGTGATTCCTCTCATGGCTGCTGTGTCTGGGTTTAAATCCCGGCACTAATCTTCCTCTGCAGCTCCATTTCCGACTCTTCCCACAATCAGTTACACCTGCTAGCATTCCTGTATTCATCCAACTTTACTAGGCTGCCATAGTAAGTCCAAGCAGGCATGGCCCCGGAGGCGTGGAGCCAGTCATCTCCAAGTTCTCATGCAGGTGCTATAACCAGGGGGAGTTGCTTCCCAGTTACATCCTGGGTTGAAGTCACTTCCATCCCCCTGGTTCAAATCATGGCCACAGCTATTTAACATATCTATGAAACCAGTTAAAGGTTATAGATATGTTAAGTGACCATGCCAGAGGTTAGCTGCAAAGCTATTGCTGTACAAAACAGCTCTCAATGGCTCTGCTCCAGGTGTGGTCCACCCCCAGCTCAGACTGGTGGAGATGAGGATATAAATATATAAATATATACATATATAAATATATACATATACATATATATTTTTTTCTAATATTTCCTGAACACCCTGAGTTCTGGACCCCATTACAAATCCCTGTTTGGTCCCCCCCGCACCTTGGCTGCGCCCTGTTACACCTTCAGGGACTCAAAAACCTGAGTGCACTCCTTTGTCCACTCTAAATGGTTATATGCCGGTCCTTTCAGGGCCTCATACAGTGGTTTAGCAATGAGCCCAAAGTTTGGAATTCAAATGCAGCGGTCGCTAGTCATCCCCAGGAATCTCCTTAACCATTTTCCTGGTGTTGGGAGGGGTCCTCTGTGGACTTTTGTTGCACCGCTTGCACCATATTCAGACTTTTCTGCTCAGGGACACCTTTCCCCATTCCCTCAAGAAGGCATCTCTTATAATGCTCTAAGAGAGGAAGGCCATTCCCATCAGGGTCCCAGCTGGGCTCGGTTACAGGTATTGCCCTAGTAGGATCAAGAGCCCCCTCTGGATTTTCTTGATGTAACCTCTGAGCTTCTTCATTTGCTTTATCCAACACCAGCCTCTGCTCATCCCCAGGAAGCAAAGAATTCAATAAGGCTTGATGTCTGCCCAGTTGGGATGATGAGTGGCAAAAATTGATGCAACCAAATCAGTCATTTTAGCTGGATCGTCTCTATAAGAAGGGTTTGAGCTTTTCCAGTTTAACAGATTTGATGTAGAAAACAGAGTATGTGCCCAATAATATCCAGCAGGCTGGCCCTCTGACCCTATTCCCACTGGAAATCTGAAAAAGATATTGCCCCATCCTGGTAGGGGCTTTTCTTCCACCGAATCTTGAGACAGTGCAGTTCAGGCACAATTTCCCCATTTCCCTTATCAGAGTAGATCCTGTGGGGCTGTGGGAAATCTGACCAGCTCCGAAAGCTCATAATATCTAGATCTTCCTGGTCCCTCTCCTCTGAGCTTCTTTCTTTCGTATGCAAATTTCCTTTTCTTTGAGCTATTAACTTACTTTCTTGTTTTTTGTTTGTTTGTTTGTTTTTAAATTCTGTGTCTTTATCATATAAACTCAAAAAAAACCTTCTAGGTAAGGCATTTTGTCCTACTTCCCTGATTTTTGACAAAACAACTCTAGTTACAGTATAATACAGTAATTTAAAGACCCATTCAGTAACCAGCGCTCTCCTGAGTCTAAATTATACAGGACACAAGCAGAACAGTACTACAATAAAACTGCATTCGCTCTAGTTATACACTCATAAGTTGATGAGTTAGCCAGAACTGGCCCCAAAGGGCTGTTTCCTGGAATGGAGGCTTTCCCCCTCATTCTACCAGATGGAGCTCCAAACAATGGGTACCCAAACCAAATCAAAAGACGTTCTTTTCCAGACAGAGAGCTCCTTCAGACAGAAGGTACTCAAACCAAATTGGACATCATTTTTTCAGAATGAGCTCTGTAACCCAGAAAGGTATCTTTACTAGATAACCTAACTTGTGACCTGGGATTTTAACCTGAACCAGAAAGTGCAACAATCCCATCAAATGTGATACAGGACTAGAAGTGCTGGGAGTGAGGTGGATAATCCCCAAGTGAAATCACTTGGCAGCTGCTTGGGATTCTCCGAATCCAAACCCATGGGGCCTCTTATGCCAGACAGCCAAGGGGACTCCCTGCCAGATACCCAGACTTACTGGAAAGTCCCAAAGTCAGTCCCGGAACAGAGTTGCCAAAATATGAAACCAGAAAAGACACTGGCGTTCAGGCTGCCCATCACTACCAAACCCAATAAGCAATGATGGTGATTGAATCTTTATGGGAGCTTTATTCAGATGGCCAGCGATCTGAGAAAACAGTGGGTTCACACACAAAAGAACCATCTTCCCTTTCCTTTCCAAGCCAGACTTTTTATAACAGGGAATAAAGAAGGTGTGGTGAGGGCTTTTGAAATTCAGGGAGGTTAGGTGAAAGAAACTGTAACATTCCTGTCCCGGGCAGTTAGCTGTTCCCAGGGGTGGGTGGTCATCTGTCTCTCCCTGGAACACAATGTCTCCTGGAACACAATGTCCCTGGACACAATGTTCCTGGATGCCTCCACTTGTCCCCAGGTGGTAATCTTTAGCAGTGCCCCAGGTGGCTGGCTGTTTTCCTAGGAGCCAGGGTGGGCCTTATCTATCTGTAGTTTCTGAAACAAAAGCTTTAACATATACATTACTTGCTAGGCTTATAACTATTTACCTCAAACTAAAATTTTCCAAATCTTAAGTCCTGTATCACTACTAGTTATGATACTTATTCCCTGTAGCTCTTCCCCCTTTCTCCCCTTTCCCTCCCCTGCTGATAACCCTCCATTTGATCTCTATTTCTGTGACTCTGTTCCTATTGCAGTTGTCTGCTTAGTTTGTTTTTGTTTTTGTTTAGGTTCAGTTCTTGATAGTTGTTTGTTCTCATTTTACTGTTCATAGTTGTGATCTTCTTTTTCTTAGATAAGTCGCTCTAATATTTCATATAAGAGCTGGGTAATGATGAACTCTGTTAACTTGACCTTATCTGAGAAGCACTTTATCCTCCTTTCCATTCTCAATGATAGCTTTTCTGGATAGAGTAATCTTGGATGTTCGTCCTGGCTGTTTATGACTTTGAATACTTCTTTCCAGCACCTTTTTGCCTGTAAGGTTTCTTTTGAGAAGTCAGCTGACAGTCTTATGGGACTCCTTTGTAGGTAACTGTCTTCTTTTGTCTTGCTGCTTTTAAGATTCTCTCCTTATCTTTAATCTTGGCTAATGTAATTATGATGTGCCTTGGTGTGTGCTTCCTTGGGTTCAACTTGTTTGGGACTCTGAACTTCCTGGTTGTCTTCGAAGTCCTTTGCCAGATTGGGGAAGTTCTCCATTGTTTTTTCAAATAAGTTTTCAATTTCTTGCTCTTCCTATTCTCCTTTGGGTACTCCTATGATTTGGATTTTGGAATGTTTAATCATCCTGGAGGTTCCACAGCCTCTCCTCATTTTTCTGAATTCTTGTTTCTTCATTCTGTTCTGATTGAATGTTTATTTCTTCCTTTTGTTCCAAACCATTGATCTGAGTCGTGGTTTCCTTCTCGTCACAGTTGGTTCCCTGTATATTTTCCTATATTTCACTTTTCATAGCCTTTACCTTTTCCTCTATTTTGCAACCATACTCAACCAGTTCTGTGAGCTTCCTGATTACCAGTGTTTTGAACTGTGCATCTGATAGATTGGCTATCTCTTCATTACTTAGTTGTATTTTTTCTGGAGCTTTGATCTGTTCTTTCATTCGGGCCATATTTTTTTTGTCCTGGTGTGCTTATCATGTAGTAAAGGGCGGAGACTTAGCTATTTGCCAGGGTGGGATAACGCATGTCACTGCCATTGTGGTGGTGTATATGGGGGATGCTGCTTGTTCAGCTCTTGGCTGGCTTTCAGTCACTTCTCCCACTAACCACAAACTGGGCCTTTCTGGTGCTGACTCCTGGGTGGGTGGTTTTGTGTATATTCTCTCTCCAGTGAACTCTCCTGTGAGGCTGGGATTTTCTCCCACCATCACAACCCCTATAGGTTTTTTCAGGCAGAGGTTTTGAGGTTTTATTTTTCCACACTGGAACCCTGGGTTGCATGGTCTGCCTCGCTCCCCAGTTGTTCCTCCCTGTTTATCTGCATGCAAATGTGGGGCCACCCACTCCACCAGCTGCCACCTTGCTGTGAGTCCTTTCCACCCCAGCTGCCCATCTCTGCCCCTCCTATTGGTCTGGATGAATGTTTCTTCTTTAACTCCTTGAGTGTCAGATCTCCAAACAGTTCTATTTTCTGGCAATTCTGGTTATTTTTTGCTTTTAAATTTGTTGTTGTCCTTTGGAGGCACAGTGCATCTATGTATGTCTCTATCTTGGCCAGAAGTCCATCTATATCCCACTTAAAATTACTATTTGACTTTGGGCATCTTACTGTCTCTTTAAGCCTAAGCTTTCTCATCCATACAATTGGGATAATAATAGTATTTAATCTTCAGGAATGTTAGGGCAGTAAGTGAGATAATACACAGAGTTTGGGACATAGACTGCTCAGTGAATATTAGCTATTTTTGTTGATATTACTATCTCTCCTTACCTAACTGCAGGCAGAGATTTAGCTACTAGTTGAGAATATCAAGTGATAAATATAAATCACCAGAAATAGAACAGTCTTTACTTTTGACTGTATTTTGAAAATATAGAGCTCCACATTGAATTAATGAAATGGTTTTCTTTCTAGAATCATTTGGCTCAATTTAATAACTCACCAGGTGACTGTGGGAAACCTATAAGTATGTCCTTCACTGACTGTCTCATCATTGATTAATAAAGGAAGTAGTGACTACAAAGGAAGAACATTAAATGTAGGAGTGTGGGAAGAAGGAGGCTTCTTACATGGTCCCTCTGACCCTGGTTTCCCAAGAGTAGACCCAGAATTCATTCAGAGTCTCAACTAGGCATTTTGCCAGTAGTTTTTGGTATTTCTGTACTCTTTTGGAATTGGAGAGAAAAATGACATTGGAAATGAAGTGCTGCAATGTGATTACGGCACATGAGTGTTCATCTGATTTCCTTCATGGAGGAGTGTGATAAACTGAAATTACTGAACATATTTGTTGTAAAGCATTGATACATTGTCATTTTGCTTGTGTTGTTGTTTTTTTTCTTCAAAGCTTGTCTTATATAAAAAGGCACATAGTTCCTGTAACTGGAAGCACTTTGTTTTTACAACAATTTTGTAGAGCAACTGCTAGAGAAATAATTTTATGCAAACTTAAGGGCTTCCTAGAGAGGAAATGCTATTTTAGAAGAGGAATATCTCCTATTCTTTCCTGAGAAGGATAAAATATTATTCCCTTATTATGAAAAAAATAGTCACAGAGGTTCATGCTACTAATACAAATAACTAACATGATTAATTGTTCCATTTCCACTTATGCTGTTTATAAGAGAAGTTAAAGAAACAGGAGCAGGTAAGCCAGAGGAGAAGGCAGAGGAGTTCTATATTTAGTCCTACAAGCAAGCAGGCTAAAGCAATCACTTGTGGCTATGACTCAGGGAAGTTGTGGCAGATGGGTAAACTTTGCTACCAACATAGGCTGAAATCTCTGATTTATTCCAATGAGATATTCCAGGAATGAAAGCAAAATAAAAACTCAAGATGAGTTAAAAGGAAACTATTACAGAAAAAAAGACTCTGGCAAGATGGTGGCAAAGTAGGAGAATATATTGTGCACCACTTCCCAGAACCAGACTGGAAATATTGGGTTGGCCAAAAAGCCTAGTTTTTTTTTCTTCCATAAAATGGCTCTAGTAGTGCTTAGTTGTCTTTAACATCATTCGAAGAAAATTTGTTGGATTGTTTTGTGACAACTGTCATATCAGTGTGCATTTTAAAAACTGACCAAAATCAGTACATTTTCATGCAGCCATTTTAATACTGAAGCTGGAAGAAGATATGGAACATTTTTAGTGTATTATGCTCTAGTATTTCACAAAAGGTAAAAATGCAACTGAAAGGCAAAATAAAAGATTTTTGCTGTGTATCGAGAAAGTGCTGTGACTGATCAAATGTGTCAAAAGTGGTTTGCAAAGTTTCCTGGTACTATTGACATTCTGGCCAAATAATTATTTGCTGTAGGGCTGTCTTATGCATTGGAAGATGTTTAGCAGCACCCCTTGTCTTTACTCACTATAAGCCAATAAAAGGAGGTAGATGACATACTCAAAGTATCTGAATCAGTAAGTTATTGGTGAAAATGAAAAATGTGTCCTTTGTTTTAAATTAAATGTCATGAGAACTCACAGGTTTTGAGTTTGTGGCTACTCATTTTGGGCCTCAGCGAAGGGAAAGTGGAATGGACTGGAGTCACATGAGGAGAGTTTGCAGTGAGAGGCACTGAGGAGAGACCTGGGGGAGTGGCTATGGGATTTTCAGGACTGGGATGTACTTGGGCTCCACAATAGCCATCTTTCTTGAGAAGAGCTAGACCCTCCCAGGGGAAAATCAATTACCTTACCCTGTGGGATACTGCTTCTACCAGCTTTTAGAATTCTGCTTGACATACAATCCGAGATTCTGTGTGCCCACCGTGCATATTTTTTGTTCTTTTTCAGTTTTGCTCTGTCTCGGTGTTTCATTTAGTTTATTTTTTTTCTTTACCTTTTTTTCTTTCTTTTCTCCCATTCTGCATCTTAACATTTGCTGAGGAGACTGCAACATAAACACACCCAGGACTTGTCAGAGGCTGGCTGTAGGGTGAAGCCAATCCATACACTTTCCTAGAAAAAGGCTGGTGTTTCCCCCTCATGGGAGAGCCACAGAAACACCCAGCACCCAACAGACAAAAACCTTGGCTGTAGAAGCCCTTCCTAGCAGAGTACAGGGAAACCACACTGGACAGACTCAGACTAGTGGCTTGTGGAGTGGGGCAACACATGCCCCATCTTCCCTGAAGCCTGAAGGGTACCTGCCATGGGAGATCCAGGAATCACAGCCCTTTGTTTCCACCAGAAGCCTTTTCAGAAATAGTCAGGTCTGCAACTAGTCTAAGATTGACAGCAGGCAGAGTCACGGAGACATAGATCCTGTGGTAACTTGTAATGTTTGCTGACACACCCCTGAACCCAGTGCTGATAAAAGCCAGCTCTGCAGAGCAGTTTGGCCCACCCTGGGAGCAGGGAAGCCCAGAAAATCAGCCACAAACTGTGGATAGACTTTAGCTTTGAAAATACAGCTGAGGGCCAGACATGGAGAGCACCAGACACTGGCTTACGGCAGCCTGAGATATCAGAGCAGTATCCAAAGGGAGAAACAGAGGTAAGAATTAAACGCTGTTGAGACAAATCCACTTACTTTTTCTTCACTATTTTTGCTACTTTTCTTTTTTCATAGGCTTTTTAATATTTTAATCTATTTTTTCTTTTTCTTTTATTTTGGTGCTCTAATTTTTCTTTCATAGCTCTTATTTTACTCTTTGACTACACCACTGTTCCGTTCTTCTCTTTTATTTTTATCTTTTTAAAGATTTTATTTATTTATTTTTAGAGGGGAAGGGAAGGAGAGAGGGAGAGAAACACCAATGTGTGGTTGCTTCTCATGCACCCCCTGCCGGGGACCTGTCCCACAACCCAGACATGTGTCCTGACTAGGAATTGAACTGTGACCCCTTGGTTCGCAGGCCTGTGCTCAATCCACTGAGCTACACAAGCCAGGGCCTTCTTTCCTTGTATTATGTTTACAGTTTCTATGTTCCTTTTCCCCATTTTCCTCTTTCAATTTATTACTAGTATTAGTTCTCTTCCCCTTTCTCTCCTCATAATCACTGTTTTGTCCTTCGGTCTTCTCATACATTTTTTCCCTTCCCTCTCTACTATTTCATTGCTTTTTATGCTTTTGTTATTTTTGCTCTCTTATCAGACATTACTATTGTGGTTGTGGGGTGGTGGTGCTTGATTTTGTATTGTTTTGCTTTGCTCTGCCAGCACCTATAAAATAGTATATAAGATGTGGTGGGGGTTGAGCCTCTTAGCCAGTCGGAGGGGAGTTACCACCAAAAAATGGGTCAATAAAAATCAGGACACATATACAGGAGGATCCACATAATCCACACAAAGGACATTCCTAGAGCATCCTTACAGTGAGATAAAGGAGTCTGCAAAACTGTGCCCCACAAGACTCCTAACACATAAGACCACTTCATGAGAAAAAGACTCAACACAAACCAACCTAATACATAGAAACTAATACAAAGAGACAAGTAAAGTGAGGAGATAAAAAATAACACCCAAATGAAAGAAGGAATCTCCAGAAAAAGAGCTACCCAAAATTGAGGCAAGCAATTTATCAGACATAGAGTTCAAAGTAATGGTTATAAGGATACTCGGGATCTTAGTGAGAACTACAGGGAACTTGGTGGGAACTACACTATATGGAAAAGGACATAGACACCTTGAATAGAAGCAGTTGGAAATGAAGAATGCAATATCTAAAATGAAGAATACACTAGAAGGAATTAGACCTTCTTAGACAAAGCAGAACATTGAATCAGCAAATTTGAACACAAGGGAGAAAATAAAAGACCCAGTCAGAGCAACAAAATGAAAATACACTCTACAAGAATAAGGACAGTTTAAGAGAGCTTTGGGACAACATGAACTATAACAATATTTATATCATAGGGATACCAGAAAGAGAGGAAAGGGAAAAAGGGACAGAAAACATGTTTAAAAATGACTGAAAACTTTTCTAACTTGGGTGGGAAGAGAGTCATGCAAGTTCAGAAAGCACAGAGTCTCAGTCAAAATGAACCCAAAGATGCCAACACCAAGACACATCACAATTAAAATGTAATGGCAAAGAGAAAGTTCTAAAGGCAGCATGGGAGAAACAGCTACAAGGGAGATCCAAAAAGGCTATCAGCTGATTTCTCAACAGAAACACTACAACCAGAAGGGACTGGCACAAAATATTAGCAGTAATGAAAAGCAAAGAAACTGCAACCAAATTACTATGCCCAGCAAGGCTCTTATTTAAAATGAAAGGCAAAATAAAGAGATTTTCAGACAAAAGAAAGCTAAAAGAGTATATCTTTACCAAGCCAGCATAGCAAGAAATGCTAAAGGGACTGCTTTAAGAAGAAGAAATAAACAGAGAGAGAAAGAAACACTGAATATGAAGAAGTACCTATCAATAACAATGTGAATGTAAATGAGTTAAATGCTCCAATCAAAACACATAGGTAGCTGAGTGAATAAGAAAATGTTACCTGCATACATTTTGTCTACAAGAAATCACCTCAGAACAAAATATTCACACAGGCAGAAAGTAAAGAGATAGACAAAACATTCCATGCAAATAGGCATGGCGGAAAAAAAAAGCTGGGGGAGCAATACTTATATTGACCAAAATTGACTTTAAAATAATGGCCGTAACAAGAGACAAAAGAAGGTCACTACATAATAATTAAGGGAATGGTCCACCCTGAGGACATAACCCTTGTAAACACATGTGCACTCAATATAGGGACACCTAAATATATAAATAAAATCCTGGAAGACATCAAGACAGATATGGACAGCAATACAATCGTTGTAGGATTTTAACACCCCACTGTCAACAAGATATAGATCTTCCAAACAAAAAATCAACAAAGATATAGCAGCATTAAACAACACTCTGGATCAAATGGATTAATTGGTATTTACTGAATATTTCTCCCCAAAGAAGCAAAATATACATTCTTCTTCAATGAACATGGATCATTTACTTTTTAAAAAATATATTTTATTGATTATGCTATTACACTTGTCCCATTACCCCCCTTCATCCCACTCCACCCTGCACACCCTCTCCCACCCACATTCCCCAACCCCCATGTAGTTCATGTCCATGGGTCGTAAGTTCTTTAGCTTCTACATTTCCCATACTATTCTTGCCCTCCCCCTGCCTATTTTCTACCTACCATCTATGCTACTTATTCTCCGTACCTGTTCCCCCTCTCTCCTCCTCCCACTCCCCTGTTGCTAACCCCTCCATGTGATCTCCATTTCTGTGGTTCTGTTCCTGTTCTAGTTGTTTGCTTAGTTTGTTTTTGTTTTAGGTGTGGTTGTTAATTAATAATTATAAGTTTGCTGTCATTTTACTACACAAGTTTTTTATCTTCTTTTTCTTAGATAAGTTCCTCTAACATTTCATAAAATAAGGGCTTGGTGATGGTGAACTCCTTTAACTTGATCTTATCTGAGAAGCACTTTATCTGCCCTTCCATTCTAAATAAAAGCTTTGCTGGATAGAGTAATCTTGGATGTAGGTCCTTGCCTTTCATGACTTCACATACTTCTTTCCAGCCCCTTCTTGCCTGCAAGGTTTCTTTTGAGAAATCAACTGATGTCCTAATGGGCCCCCCTTTGTAGGTAACTCTCTCCTTTCCCCTTGCTTCTTTTAGGATTTTCTCTTCATCTTTAATCTTGGGTAATTTAGTGATGATTTGCCTTGGTGTGTTCCTCCTTGGGTCCAACTTCTTTGGGACTCTGAGCATCCTGGACTTCCTGGAAGTCTATTTCCTTTGCCAGACTGGGAAAGTTCTCCTTCATTATTTGTTCAAATAACTTTTCCTCTCCCCCTTCTGGTACCCTATAATTCGGATGTTGGAATGTTTAACCTCCCCTCTCCTCATTTTTTAAAATTCTTGTTGCCTCAGTCTTTTCTGTTTGGTTGTTTCTTTCTTCCTTCTGGTCCACTCCATTTATTTGAGTCCCAGTTTTCTTCCCATCACTATTGGTTCCCTGTGTGTTTTCCTTCATTTCACTTAGCATAGCCTTCATATTTTCATCTAATTTGCGACCAAATTCAACCAATTCTGTGAGCATCCTGATCACCAGTACTTTGAACTGTGCATCTGACAGGCTGGCTATCTCTTGGTCACTTGGTTGTATTTGCTCTGCAGCTTTGATCTGTTTTTCCATTTGGGCCTTTTTTTTGGTCTTGTCGTGCCTGTTAGGTATGAGGGGCAGAGCCTCAGGTGTTCACTAGGGCAGGGCAACCCAGTTGCTGTGTTGTGAGCATATGTGGGGGCGGGGTCTGAGAAGGAACAATGCTTGTGCTCCGCTCTCTGTTGGATTTCAGTCCCTTCCGCGGCTTCCCCCAAGCAAACTGAGCCTTTCTGGTGCTAATTCCCATGTGGGTGGGCCTGTGCACGTTCTAGGACCCTGTGGGCTCTCCAATGAACTTTCCTGTGAGGCTGGGAGTCTTTCCTTGCGTATCAACTCCCACAGGTGTTTTCAATCAGTGCCCCGAGGCTCTATTTCCTAGTGCTGGGACCCTGAGTTGAACGCAGTGCCTTGCTTCACAATCGCTGCCCCACTGGGTCTGCCGGTTGCCACTCTGCACCCAGGGTCCACCCACTGCCATCTTGCATGCCCAGGATGCCTTACATGCCCAGTCCCACAGCTCTTTGTGCTGTGACCCCTCTCTGCCCAGCTGCCAGACTCCACCCCTACCGGTCTGGATGAACATGGTTGTCCGACTTCCATACAGTTCAATTTTCTGTCAGTTCTGGTTGTTGTTCTGTTTCTAAATTGTTGTTGTCCCTATCTTGGTTGTGCAAGGAGGCATCATGTGTCTATCTACGCCTCCATCTTGGCCGGAAGTCCACCATGGATCATTTAAAAAAATTAACCACATGTAAGACATGAAATAAGCCTTAACAAATTCAAGAAAATTGAAATCAGCATTTGGCTACTGTAAATTTTGCTGCTTTGAACATTGTGGTGCATAGGTTCTTTTGGATTGGTGTTTCAGGGTTCTTGGGATATAATCCCAGCAGTGGAATTGCTGGGTCAAAGGCAGTTCTATTTTTAGTTTTCTGAGGAAATTCCATACTATTTTCCACAGTGGCTACACCAGTCTGCATTCCCACCAACAGTGCCCTAGGGTTCCCTTTTCTCCACATCCTCTCCAACACTTGTTTGTTGACTTGTTTATGATGGCCATCCTGACCAGTGTGAAGTGTTATCTCATTGTGGTTTTAATTTGCATCTCTCTGGTGCCTAGTGATGCTGAGCATCTCTTCATCAAGCATCTTCTTGGATCACAGTGGCCTGAAATGAGAAACCAACCTCAAGAAAAAAGCTCAAAAACATTCAAATATAAGGAGGCTGAATAACATTATTAAATAATTAATGGGTTACCAATGAGATCAAGGAAGAAATCAAAAAGTATTCTGAAACAAATGAAAATGAGCACACAACAACCCACAACCTATGGAACGTAGGGAAGGCAGTCCTGAAAGGGAAGTTTATAACATTACATGCCTACCTACAGAAGATAAAAAATCTCAAATAAGCAATGTATTTCTACATCTGAAAGAACTAGAGCAACAACAACTAACAAAACCCAGAGTGATTAGAAGGAAGGAAATAATCAAGACCAGATTAGAATCAAGTGACATAGAGACTAACAAAGCAATTCAAAGAATCAATGAATATAGGAGCTTATTCTTTGTAAAGATAAACAAAATTGGCAAACCATTAACCAGAATAATCAAGAACAAGAGAGAGAGGATTCAAGTAAACAAAATCAGAAATGAAAGGAAAGAAGTAACAACAGATACCACAGAAGTACAAAAGATTTCTAAAAATTCCTATGAACAACTAAATGCCAAGAAATTGGACAACCTGGGCAAAATGGATCAATTTCAAGGAACATACAGTGTTCCGAAACTGAATCAGAAAGAACCAGAAAACTTGAATGACAACTAGTGAAATTGAAGCAATAATCAAAAAACTCCTGGCACGTAAAAGTCCTGGACCAGATGGCTTCACAGGCAAATTTTATCAAACATTCAAAGAAGAACTAACACCTATCCTTCTCAAACTATTCCAAAAAATTCAACAAGCAGGAAGACTTCTAAACTTTTTTGAGTCCACTATTATCCTAATTCCAAACCAGGAAAAGACCCAACAAAGATAGAAAAGTACTGGCCAATATCTCTGATGAACAAAGGTGCTAAAATCCTCAAAAGAGTACTAGCAAATGGATAAAGAAATACATTAAAAAGATCATACACCATGATCAAGTGAGATTTATTCCAGGGATGCAAGGATGGTACAATGTTTTAAAATCAACAAATATGATATATCACAAACAAAATGAAATAAAAAATCACATGATCATATCAATAGGTGCAGCATTTGATAAAATCCAGCACTGATTTGTGATAAAAAACACTCAGCAAAGTGGGAATAGAGAAAGCATACCTCAGCATAATAAAGGCCATATACAAAAAACCTAACCAACATCATACTCAATGGGCATAAAAGTTTTTCCCTTAAGATCAGGAACAAAACAAGGGTGCCCACTTTCCTGCTGCTGGGAATGTAAACTAGTACAGACACTATGGAAAGCAGGATGGAGGCTCCTCAAAAAATTAAGAACAGAGTTACTATATGACTCAGCAACCCCTCTTCTGGGTATCTACCCCCCAAATTTAAAAACATTTATTCACAAAGACAGATACACCCCTATATTCACTGCAGCATCATACATGGTGGTCAAGACATGGAAACAACCCAAATGTGTTTTGATAGATGATTGTATAAAGAAGATGTGGCACACATACCAAACAGAATACTACTCAGCCATAAGAAAAGACGCAATACCACAATTTGTCACAATATGAATGTTTTTTTTTAAATCCATTATATATTAATTTTGGGTGTACAGCTTAGTGGTTAGACAATTGTATAGTCTACATACTGTTCCCCTTGATATTCCCAGTACCCCAATGTGCACCATGCATAGTTATCATAGTACTGTTGGGATCTTGAGAATACTGTGCTAAGCAAAATAAGTCAGACCAAAAAAGTTAAGAACCATATGATTTCACTCATATGTAATACAAAAACTGAATGTGACAAATGGACAAACAAGAAAAAACATACACACAGACAACAGTGTGGTGGTTACCAAAGTGAATGGGGGTGAGAGGTAGTAAAAGGATAAAGGGGTTCAAATATATAGTGATAGAGAAGATTTTGCTTTGGGTGATGGGCACAAGTTGTGATATATAGATGATGTATTATAGAACTGTACACCTGAAACCTATATAAAATCTTACTAATGTTATCCCAATAAATTCAATAAAAAATCAATAGTGACAAAAAAGCTACAGTATATGGTATCTACCCATGACTCCTACTCTGGTGGTCTCAGCCCCTTCCCCTCCCTATTCAGACATCCTGTGTCAGCTCTTGGCATTTCCACAACCCCCTTTTCTTGAAGTTGAACTAAATTTGGAGGGAGGGAGAAAGGAGATCTTGTTTTCCTGATGTCACATTTGAAGGGTCCCTAGGCCAATGTATATTCTTAATTTATTGATTTTTTAATCCTCACCCAAGGATATTGTTTTCATTGCTTTGAGAGAGAGGGACAGGGGAACATCGATGTGAGAGAAAAATATTGATTGGTTGCCTCCGGCACGCACCCTGACCCAAATCCTAAGTATGTGCTCTGACCAGGGATTAAATTCGCAACCTTTCCTCAACTGAGCCACACTGGCCAGGGCCAATGTATACTCTTTTAGCCGCATAGGCTGAGGAGAGAGAAAAGAAGGGCAGGAAAGCCTCTACTTGTCTGGATCAGGAACTTCATTTCTCAGCCTCTGCCCCTCAATCCAATCTTTCCAAGGCATGAATTGGCTGAGGGTGTTTCCTTCTCCCAGTGTAAGCCTGCTCTATTATCTTTTATTTCTTCTTAATTCATATGGCCTTTCCCTTAGTAAAGAAATCAGTCTGTGGAGTAAAAGAAAACTAGATTGGGGGAAAGAAAGCAATAACACCATTAAAGATAGAAAATTTATTATAATTCAAATAGCAATGCAAACTGGGGCCCGAAGAGGGTGACAAATGACTTTCCCGACTAAGTTGTGCATGCCTGTATTACAGGTACCAAATCAGAGAAACACATCCAGAAGAACAAATTAGAATTCAGAGAAAGGAGTAACTCAGAGGTCCACCAGATCCCAGTTCCTTTTTGAAATACTCTATTAGTAGCTCTGGCAAAAATCTTATCTGGTTGCTGAAGCCTGGGTCTGACACGGGGCCGACTAACTGTTAAGGCACCAGCTGTCCTGAGGACGACGACGAGCACTGTGAATGAGGGACGGCAGACTTGTTTCTAGGAAAGTAATATCTGATATGGATAGTTAAGGAGGCTATATTTCATACATTTAAGATGGACTTTACTAAAACTACTAGTTATCTAGTTTAGTAATTGTTGAAATAACCACTTTAGAAGTAGTATGCCTTTAATTACCTTTCACCATTATCATAAATCCTTCAGATGCTGTTAGTACTTATTACTGCTATTGTTGATGTGCTGGAACATTTTTGACACTGCTCGAACTGTGCACAGGTATAAAATTTAGCTTCTTTGCTAAGTTTTTATAGTGATTTAAGTACCTTGAAAACCACCACTGAGTGAGCTAATTTCAGTAAGTAATATAAGTTTCTATATAAATATAACACTTATGTGTTAATTCTGCTTCTTCTAACGATTTTGGACTGAGTGTAATAGTTTGAACAATTCTAACTTACACAGCAAAGAGGTCATTATAAGAAAATACTAGTCTAGCAAAACTAGATTATATCCTAACGGTCAATATGAATTTCCCAGTGCTCCTTAGGGATACACTGAAAAGGTTCAAAAATAAAGTATTTACTTGTTTATTTTAGTAAACTGAGTGAAGTTACCAGTATCAGACCTAGGTCCATGTAGGTCTGAAGGCGCTCTAGAGAAGTGATGTGAAAAGATTCAACGTTACCAAATGGCAATTGTTCAAACGATACCTTCATGTATCTTTTAGTCTAGCTGTTGGCACCCAGAAAGGCTTAGATGTATTTGTTTCCTTCCATATATACAAGTGAGAACGTGCGTCTTAGAATTTCTCTCATTAGAGACAGGAAGAATGAAAAGTGTGGCAGAGGAGGACTTGGTCTTGGATTAAATAGTGATACCAGAAAATGTAAGACTTTTTCACTTTTGAGCTGGGAGGGGACACTACTAGAGTAACAAAAGGATACATGTAAGTTGGGATGCCTTTTGCAGCCAAGTGTTTCCGTATAAGTCGCTCAGTACCATACCAGTTAAAACCTTCTGTGGCATGTCCAATGCGTGGAAGATGGACACTTGCTGTTGAAAAGAAAAGATGATGATGATGTCTTCCTTCATCAAAAAATGACAGATGGGTGTAACATATATTCATAGGAGAAAATAATTTTTACTCTTAGTCACTTTGTGGTTTCCAATGAACCAAATGTATATAATCATGGAGTGTCCCACTCAAAGCATACAATTATGTCAAAAAATGCCCTGGGGAGGGATTGTAATACGGAAAAATAATTCTATTGAACACAAGGACCTATGGGACTGAAAATAACTAGGTGCAATGGAAACAGAACATGATCAGTGGTTGAGATGTAACTAAAATAAACAAAGACTCTTTAAAAAGTCAATCAGTTCAACAAACTCTGAGATACACCAGGTTTGGAAATAATACTAAACTATGGTCTCTGACAGAGAACCGTCTGCTCACGTGGACTGTGACTCTCCAAAACAGGACACAATAGACAGTATCTTCCAACTGCCTATGACCAGCTCATCGCTGGTGCTCTGCTTCCTAATCTGTAAAATCCTGATAGAAATACCCCGTGACTTGGAAAGGAAAAAGGGCTTTACAAATACAAAACAACAAGTTGGTTACTTCTGTTGCCTCTCATATCAGGACTTCCTTTTACCGTATAGATTGAATGGGTTCTTGACTCTCACCACCCCTTAAAAGTCACACCACACGCTCGAAAAAAGAAATCCGTGTACTCCTGAGCACAAATTGAAGAGTTTACCTTTCTTTTTCTTTGCTGCTAAAAATATCTTCTTCAGACCCTCTTCTAGGGCTGTCACCTTGATGCCAGACAGGACATTGGAACGATCACGGTGCTGAGCCACAATCAAGGCCAACTAGGAGAAACCATCATTAATGGCTGACAAGGCATGAGATGGCTACAGTCAACTAAGTGACTTGCCCTCGGAGGGGGTGTGTAAGCCTTTCTTACTCTTGTCCAGATATGTTAAAACCTGAGTCCAGGACATGCTGGCAATGCTTTCCAAGATAAAGAAGGAATTTTTGAGCATCTTAGGAGCAGAAAAGCCTTTTGAGGTTTTTGTACTCCAGCCCACTAGATGATGCTCAAGGTCAGCACCCCCACTAGCTGATGCTCAAGTAAGCTCTGCAACCACTGGGATAAGCAACCGTTCTATCTCTGTTCAAAATGCCAAGTATTTCCTACCCTCCTAACCTAAGTGGGGTACAGTTGGAAAGAATGTCAAGGGAGTGTCTGGGGCTGACATCACTAGTCACACCATAGTCTTGGTGTTCTACTCACTGTAAACAGTTTTCTTGAGTCACTGGATTCTGAGCTGCTTATGTACAACCACTGTGTCATTCTCATTTTTTAGCATTTTTGAAATGAACAAATGAATGACTGAAAAAGCAGAAACCACTCTGTTGTTAGATGTGCAGGCCACTAAACTCAAGAACACATGCCTCTCAGCCTGGTTTCTAAATGTCTTTTTAAGTCAGTAAAGTTGGGCTTGAAATTTGAATATGAATTCAGGCCTTGAAGAAAAAAGTAGGTGTGGGAAGTAAAACATCTTACAAGAATTCCAAATGACAGGCAAGTGGGAGACACTTAAGATGCAAAAGAACTTTAATGTAGGCAGAGGAAATGTGGATTTGTTCTTCTTGGCTAGAAAATAAGATCTTTTACAGAACTTTTGATATAACAAATGATGAAACCCTAAGAGTCTCTAGTCATGTTTTCTTATTTGTTCAGTAAATGTTTATTAAGTATTTCCTATGAGTCATACATACTTCATGAGGTGTTGAGGATAAAAAGACCAAAATTAAACTCTCTGCAATCAGGAGGGGCCTGCCCTCTAGGTAAGAGGAAGGTACAAGGAAGTAGACGACAGTGCTCCAGAAGCTGTGATGAACAGAAGCATGGGGGCTGGGGGAAAGCAATGGAAGGCAAGGCTCCACCTGTTTATTATGGGCTGAATTATGTCCCCCAAATTTCATGTGTCAAAGCCCTAAGCCGTCAGTACTTCAGAAAGAGATTCTATCTGGAGATAAGATCTTTAAAAAGGCAATTAAATAAAAAAGGCCTTTAGGGTGGGGCTTAATTCAATCTGGCTGGTGTCCTCATAGGAAGAAGAAATTCGGATTTAGACAGAGGAAAGAACATGTGAGGACACAGCATGAAGCCAAATACCTGCAAGCCAAGGAGAGAGGACTCAGAGAAAACCAACCTTGGCAGCACCTTAACCTTGGACTTGTGGCCTCCAGAACTGTGAGAAAGTACATTCTAGTTTTTTAAGCCACCCAGCCTGTAGTATTGTATGGCAGTCCTAGCAAACTGATATACAGCCAGAGAGGCCAATGCAAGTAGGAGCAGTTTCAAGAGGACGTGATAGGAGCCACATTTTAGCTCTTGTAAGAGTGGTGGTTTTTTCACTTACCAAATCTTGACCTTTGCTTCTTGACTCTTTATCATCAATAGGAAATAAAAGGACACTTCCCAAACTCAAGTCTGAGGTAACATAAAAAGGGGAAACAGGAAGAACATTAAGTTCACTAAAGACTGAGTCCAGTCAGGTTTCAAACCTGCCTTTTCTCACTCTCCTGGGCTCACTCAGTGTGAGTAGTTTACTATTTACGTTTATTGACCACCCTACAATTCTAGGCATTGTGCTCTAACCCTGGGGACTCGAAAATGAATATGACAACATTCTCTGTAAGTGCCCCAACTTCTGTCTTTAAGGAGTTCAGTCCTCAGAGCAGCTTCCTGCTCTCAATTCAGTATCACCTGGGCCATTTGCAAGCTGAATCATTTTTGCCTGATATTTATATTTACCACTGTCATGAAGGCAGGGCTAACTTCCCCAAAAAGATCAATTTCAACAAAAATATGCCTCCAGAGCCGGGCACAGTACTTTACACACAGAAAATAATACAATAATACTTTTTGACTAGAAATTACTCAGTTAAGGTAGATTAACAGATTTCTTTCCTGCCTCATGTACAAGGTTTAATAGTATAAAAATGTTACTCTTTATTCAGAAATACAAATAGAATCACTAAGGATTGAAAGAAAAATGTCTGTTAAATCTGTTTAAAAGTTATCTGATAAGTTTCAAGGTAAAGTCTACAATTGGAATAATTCACCTAAACAAATTGGCAATTCACTTTTTCTTGGTTTTCTATAGGAAAATAAAACAAGAAGATGAGAGTGTTACCTTTTAAAACTCTCTGCAAGCAATTAAAATGGTGCATTTTTTTAAATAAGTAAGATTCAGAACAAGCCACCTGTTCCTTGGGCAAGGACTATGCACACGTTTGGCTGCAGAGGGCCTGACATATTCTGGAACTCACGTTTAGCATTAGGTTGTAAAGGTATTTTCACATGTTTTTTCCCCTGCTCTGTGACAAGAATGTTGAAGTGAGGAAAATTGTTAGAAGCACTTTAAGTTTTTATTTTTTTATTCCCATCCTCCTACCTTTCCCCAACCCTTTGGCAACCATCAGCTTATTCTCTATATCTATGGGTATATTTCTGTTTTGTTTTTGTTTATTCACTTGTCTTGTATTGTTTTTAGATTCCACATATGAGTGAAATCATAGAGTACTGGTATCTGCCTTTCTCTGACTTATTTCATTTAGCACAATACCCTCTAGGTCCATCCATGTTGTCATAAATGGCAGAATTTCATTCTTTTTTATTGCTGAATAATACATATACATGTACCACATCTCTATCCATTTATGTACTGATAGACATTTGGGTTCCTTCCATAACTTGGCTATTGCTAACAATTCTTCAATAAACATAGGAATGCATATCTCTTTTTGAATTAGTGTTTTTGTTTTCTTTGATAAATGCCCAAAAATGGAATTGCTGGATCATGTGGCAGCTCTATTTTTACTTTTTGAGGACTTTCCATACTGTTCTCTATAGTGACTACATTAATTTACAATTCCACCAACAGTGAACAAGAGTTCCCTTTTCTCTACATCTTCACCACCACTTGTTATTTGTTTATTTACTGGTGCTAGCTATTCTGACAGGTGTGAGGTGGTATCTTATTGTGGTTTAATTTACATTTCCCTGATGATTAGTGATGATCAGCATCTATTCACATCTCCTGGCCATCTGTATGTCCTCTTTGGAAAATGTCTATTCAGGGCCTCTGCCCATTTTTTAATTGGATTGTCTAGGATTTTGGGGGTGTTAAGTTGTGCAAGTTCCTTATATATTTTGAATATGAACCCTATATCTGATGTATCATTTGCTAAAATTTTCTTCCATTCATTCAGTTTTCTTTTTGTTTAAATGGTTTCCTTCTTTTGTGCAAAAACTTTTTAGTTTGATAAAATTCCATTTATTTTTCCTTTTGTTTCCCTTGCCAAAAAGATATATCCAGAAAGATATTGCTAAGAGCAATATCAAAGAGTTCACTGCCTATGTTATCTTCTAGGATTTTATGTTTTCAGGTCTTACATTTACATCTTTAATCAATTTTAGTTTACTTTTGTATGTGGTATAAGAAAGTGGTCCGATTTCATTCTTTTGCATGTATCTTTCCAGTTTCTACAACACCACTTATTGAAGAGATTCTACAAACCTATCCATTAAGGATTATCTAATCTCTTGTAATCCTATGTATTTCTTAGATTCCGTTATAATTTCTCCTCTTTCATTTCAGATTTGAGTTTTTTTTATTTCTTAGTCTCACTAAAGGTTTGTTAATTTTATTTATCTTTCTGAAAAAACAGCTTAGTTTTGTTGATTTTTTTTCTCTTGTTTTTCTGGTCTCTAATTTCCTTCCATTCTAATTTTTGCTATTTTCCTCCTTCTGCTAATTTTGGGTTTAACTTTGTTTTTCTTTTCTAGGTCCTTGAGGTATATGTAACATTATATTGATTATTTTGCAACCTTTCTAATTTTTTAGTGTATTCATTTATCACTATAACTTCCCTCTCAGAACTGCTTTGGCAGCATCCCATAGGTTTTGGTATGCTGTATTTCACTTTTTTGAGATATTCTTTGGTTTTCCTTTTGATTTCTTCTTTGACCCCACTGGTTTTCAGGATTGTTATTTAATTACCACATAATTTTCCAGCTTTCCTCATGTCGTTGATGCCTACCTTCATACCATTGCAGTCAGAAAAGATATTTAATATGATTTTAGTTTTATTTTGCTAAGACTTGTTTTGTGTCCTCTCATATGATCTATCCTGAAAAATGTCCCATGTGCACTAGAGAATATTCTGCTGCTGTTGGATGAAATGTCCTATAGATGTCTGTTAGGTCTCTTTGGTATAATGTTTGGTTCAAGCCCATTACCTCCTTGCTGATGTTTTTTTGTCTGGATGCTCTGTCCATGGCTGAAGTGGGATGCTGAAGTCCCCTACTATTATGGAATTGTTATCTATTTCTCCCTTCATATTGTTAACATTTGCTCAACATACTTAGGTGTGCCAATGTTAGATACTTATATACTTATGACTGCTATACTTTCTTGATGAATCAATCCCTTTATCATTATATTATGACCTTCCTCATCTCTTATTACCATTTTTGGCTTAAAGTCTATTTTGTCTGATATAAGTATAGCTATCTCTTCTTTCTTTTGGTTTCCACTTACATGGAATCTTTTTCTATCCCTTTGCTTCAAGTCTGTGTGTCTTTAAGGCTCAAGTGAGTCTCTGTAGGAAGCATATAGTTGGGTCTTGTTTTGTTTTTTTAATCCATCTAGCCACTCTGTGCCTTTTGATTAATAAATTCAATCTACTTACATTTAAAGTAATTACTGGTATGTAAAAAGAACTTACTACTAATGCCATCTTGTTCATTGCTTTCTAGTTATTTTCTATTTCCATTGTTTCTTCTTTTCCCTTTGTTTCTGCCTACCTTTCTAAATTGGTTATTGTCTATGGTGATATGCTGTCTTTCCCCTTTTTTTATCTTTTCTGGATCTGCGCTAAGTTTCTGTTTTGTGGTTACAATGGGATTTACATAAAAGTTCTCATACATAGAACAGTGCAGTTAGGCTGACAGAACATGCATTCTGTCCTATCTCCATCACGTCTCCCTCGTGGTTTCAAACAAGGATCTAAACTGGATCCTTAAGTCTACCCTTTGGCTCTGACCTCTCCTGGACTCTGTTTTTCCAACTGCCCAATCAATATCTAGATCTGGGTTAATTATTTCAACACATGTTAAAAACCTTCTTCCAGTAATTTGTTTTAGTACAAAGAGTATTCTATTCATTTTAAGTCTTTAATCACTTTCTACCCTAGAGAAATGAACAGAAGAATTAGGAAAAACCAATTTCTGAGAAATATGAAGGGCCCTTCTCTACCAGATAAGATCCTTTAGCTTAAGTTTCCTGTGAAATAATCACAATAATAATTTTACTCCATTTGCCACTTTGTAATTTCTGCTCATAAAAGAAGGTGCACTTACCCCTTCTCTACAGCAAAGGAAAATACTGTTCAGACTTCCAAGTCCCCCTAGTACCAAAAAGCTTTATCACAGCCTGTGCTAACCTTATATATAACTTCCTTCCCTCAGCACCCAGCTCTTGTTAACACATTAATGATGTGTCTGATTTCTCTCTCACAGGCTCTCACATTCTCATGAGAGATTCCCTTAAGAAAATGGGGTAAGTTGGGTAAGTAATGAAATGCTAAGCTTTAACATGCATGCAGGGATCAACATTTATCAAAATACTTGCAAATTCATTATCTCACTATAGTTCCATGAGGTAGGTGGAATAAATATTATTCACAAATTACAAATGAGAAAACAGGCACAGGGGGGTAAAAGACTGCCTCAAAGTCACATTACAATGAGCTCACTGGTGACAGAATTCAGACTCCAACCAGCCTTTCTGACTCCTTATCTACTGCTTTTTAAAGCCACATGACATTCATCTTAAATGTCCTCTTACTCCATCCCTAACCCTTCTTTCTTCTGTGCTCCTTACCTTTCATTTTCCCAGCCAGTTCATATATTTTTCTTGGCTCAGTGGATCGTTTTTCCAGAGCTGTGAATAAGCCACCTCTGCCCCAGTGGCCAGAGTCATCTGATAGAAAAGGAAATATTCTGCTATAGGAGGCAAAGTCCAGTCCACAATTTTAAAAACAAATAAAAGCAAACAAACAAACAAAAAAGAAAGGTACACCAAATAGACCTGTAGAAGAAAGTTTTTTCTCCCCTTTGAAAATCAATCTAATCTAGGCATATCATAGGTTGCTCTTCTCAAATATGTTTAGGTTTTCTGTAATATACCTGGCCATCACAACAGGAAAGCACTGAAAAAATTAGTGTACTGAAAGAGCAGTATCTCTGTGGTACTTCTGTAATTCCTGGAAGATGACTGAGGAAGGATGGAGAGTAAATACAATATAACAAAGGGCACTGAAGCACTGGTACTACAACAACACATGACTCCCATTTCACAGGTTAAGGAAGAAGAAAGGTTAAATGACTTATTCAAGCTGGTGCTAACACAGCCAGCTAGTACTTTGCATTTAAAGTTACTCATTCATACTACTGAAATTAGTTAGCATGTATTATGTATCAGGCATTGTTCTAACACTAAGGTTATAACAGCTGACAACAGAAAACCCTGCTCCAATGAAGCTTATTTTCTAGTTCCATGAAACAGTCAAATAAGCAAATACATATGTAATATGTCAGATGATGATATGTGTCATCAAGTAAAATAAGGTAGAAAAGGGGACAGAGAAAAATGGAGGGATGAGGATGGGGTCTGTTCTATACAAGGCAATCAGGGGAGATCTCTCTGAAACACAGACATTTAAACAATGCTTGATAGGTTCCAAACGGAGGAAGTAAAAAATAAAAAGTGCAAAGATCGTACGGGCTATAAATGCTTGGAATTTTGCTTCTTCTGAAAGAATACATTTGTCTTCTACATGTTGCCTCCTTTTACCCTCTTAAAAACCTTGTGAGAAGAATAATGTAGATATTATCCCATTATATGGATAAGGAAGTTGAGGCCCAGGGAGGCTAGGTTACTCAAGGAGGTAAACAAGAGATAAGAGTCAAATCCAAGCCTCTTAATTCTAAAATTCACATTTTTTGTGACCACACCAGACTGTCCTGGGCCCATCAATCACCACTAGGTCAGGACTCTGCTTCATCCTCCCCAGTTCTTGGCATCATAAAGATTGAGGACCCCACCCTGGGCCCATATCACTTCTCCTACCTACGCACTGCACGATCACAGCATCCTCCACCCCGGCCTGTGGGTGGGTGACGTCACCAATGACATACTTGATGGAGGTTGAATCTGAATCTTCATCATCTAGTTGAGCTGAGCTCTCATCCTCCCCATCCTCTAGGTCTTCTGATTCACTCTCCTCTGAAGGCAGGCAAAAGGACTGGTAATTGTTGGACTCCCACCAGGCCATTCTTCAACCAGACATAGAGAAAAGGAAATTACCTGGGCAAATCACAATTTCTCTTGGAGTACAGTTTGTATTACAATTTACAAACAGTAAGTGCCAAGTGGAAATGCAATTAGAAACTCAACCTGATTGGGTTTTCTGCCTATTTGTAAATAAACAAGAAGGCTCACCCAATTAGCCTAATGCTTCCTGACTATACTTCAATAACGAGCAGGCACCAGATATTCCTGTTTTTAAGAATATGACTAAAAGAGACTAAGTAAACTACTTTTTGTTAGCTACAGTAAAATTTTAAATTTTCTTCCTTCACCTGAACACATCTTCTCTGTGTAAGGCACTCAGGACTTTTCACTTAAGTAAACTGTTTAGGTTAAAGTTTAGTCTTTAAAAAAATATTCTAGTACCAATAGGAGCTACCAGCTTTATAGAAATTGTCTGTAATTTTAAAGTGATGTTCAAGCCCTGGTTTGGTAGCTTGGCTGGTTAGCGCATCATGCTGACATGCCAAGGATACAGCATGCCCATAAGAATCAACCAATGCATGCATAAATAAGTGGAAAACAAATTGATGTTTTTCCCCCCCTCTCTCCCTCTAAAATCAATAAATACAATTTTTTAAAAAAGTGATGTTCAACTGTGGACTCACTATACAGTAATGATTCCTTTACCAATTGTGACTCTCAGCTTTATTGAATAATACAGCCAAATAGTACGCACATACTTTTTCTTATGTTCCACTTTTTCCTTCATCCTCTTCTTCTCCTCTATTAGTCTCTTTCTCTTGGCTGCTGCTTCTTGTCTTTTCTGCCTTCTGTCCTCCAGCTCTTCTGGACTTAGAATCCGCTTCCTCTTGGTAGACCTTTCCACAAGGCCTGGGATGAGAACCTGTAGGAAGAACAAGATCCATAAGCAAGAAGTTTGGGGGCTGCCTATTCCTTCATGAACTTCATTCATCCCCAGAAGATACTCTGTATGGAGGCAACATGCTTAAAATTTCACAAAACACCGTATCTCCACGCCACCTGGTGTGGTAGGAAGACATTTCAATTTATACTTCCATCGTATGTCTCCGCACAGGCATGGCAACCAGGACATGGTGCTCTAAACTCAACCAAAGCACTGGCATGGTTGGCACAGCATTGTATCATTTTGGTTAATTTCATTAGGAATAAGGAACTTCAGAAAAGTAATTTTTAAAAAATTGAAAGCTTACCTTACGGGATGTCATTTTAGGTTTAACCACTTTTTTTTTTTTTAAAAGGTTAGATACAACAGGAATATATTTTTTTAAGATTTTATTTATTTATTTTTAGAGAGGGAAGGGAGGAAGAGAGAGAGAGAGAGAGAGAGAGAGAGAAACATCAATGTATGGTTGCTGGGGGACATGGCCTGCAACCTAGGCATGTGCCCTGACTGGGAATCGAACCTGCGATGCCTGGTTCGCAGCCTGTACTCAATCCACTGAGCTACACCAGCCAGGGCAGGTTTAACCACTTTTAATGGGAATCTTTCTACAGCGTATCATATTTCTTTCTTAAACACAGTATTTCAACATCATGATTATCTTAATGATAGCTAGTATTCAATGACCACACACTAAATGCCAAGTAATGTGGAAATTAGACATACTGATTGCTAGAGTCTCTCATGACATGGGGTCATGATTATAAGAGCAGTGTATGTATTTTGCTGTAATAAAGTGATCCCCCCAAGGGGGGTGCTTAGATGGACAGGGATGCTTTTACCTCCACTAAATGGCAAAATACATTCTCCTGGCTAATGTTTTTTATGCCAACTTTCTACATAGTTTCTATACTACAGTACAGTGAGTTACATTTATACTTCTTGTTTTTGGTGATTATATGTATTATTTTATTGCTACATTAGAAATTAAAATAAACTGTGAGAAGCTGCAAAAGCAAGTCACTTCATGAAGATTATGAAGCAATGACAAGTGACTTATCCATAGGGCGTGCAAGGACTACATACACAAAGGTCATCAACACTGAAAATGTCAACAGCATCTACCAGTGTAATTTATGCACAAATGGAAAGTTTAAAAAATGTATGTAAGGGAACACATGATCTGTCAGCCAGGGAGTATGGGTGAGAAGACATCAGATAAGGCCTAAAATCTCTACAACACAAAGGTTTACAAAAACAAGCTCAAACCCATATTTGTTCTAGGGAGAAGATCCTCATGTTATGATGCTTAAACATGCTCTTTCTCCTGCTGGATAGTTTCCTTTGAGGGGAGAATACTTTTTCCTTCAGTATGAGTTTTATTCAGTTTGGATTTGTCAAACTACACCTCAAACAAGTCTGGCCCATCATTCATCTTGACTAAAGAAAGACTGAAGGCTTGAAGGCTGGAGAAAGACAGATAGCTGGAGGGAGACCACTCCACACACTAGCTGAGGTAATTATACTTACATTTCAACAAATACTTACAAGTTCTTTCTTAATAAATCGCAACCAGCATCATTTTTTATTCTTAGAATGAGAATTTGTAAAAATTTATTATTTTACATAAATTAATAGTTCTTACACTGCCTTTATTTCGGAGTAACCGGCCCTCTTGACTAGTTTTCTCCAAAAGGGTTTTCTGAAGATTCACCAGTTGCTCAAATGATTTTCTGTCTTCTTTACTGGGCTCCCTGGAATAGTCTTTCCCTTCAAATAAGTACATATGATTTTCTAAGAACATAAAACACAAAAAAAAGAAATGTTAGATACTAAAGAAAAGTGAATTAGTTCTATTCAAAGCAATAACCAGGGTAAACAAAAGAACAGCCTGGCCCTGGCTGCATGGCTCAGTTGGTTGAGTACTTGGTACTCAGTCATCCTGGGTACCAAGGAGTTGCAGGTTCAATCCCCAGTCAGGGCACATACCTAAGTTGCTGGTTGATTTCCAGTTGGGGTGTGTATGGGAGGCAATGAATCAATCAATGTTTCTCCTTCACATTGATGTTTTCTTCTCTCTCTATCCCCTCTCTCTCCCACCCTTCTTTCCTCCTTCCCTTCCTCTCTTCTCTCTAAAATTAATAAACATGTTCCTGGGTGAGCATTACGAAAAAGAACAGCTTGTATTCTAAATGGGCTAAGACTAGGTTATAATGAAAGTATTGCATTTCCAATGTCACTTGCACTGACAGGTTTGGGATCCATATGGAGGTCTCGCATATTTGCTTTTCATAGGACAGAGTATGGCTAAAGCCCTTTTTGTCATCTCTAGATGGTCTGTGATACCTCCATCCTGTTGAGTCTTGAATAACTCATCACTCATCATGCCACACTATTCCTCAGCATAAATCTCCTGACATTAAGGTAACCAAGAACATATTCTGAATGCACATTTAATACTCAGCTCTTTCCCCCTTTTTTATAATATTTTTTAAAAAGTGGCAAATTGATGAGAAAAATGAAGAATCATAAATATAATCCCTTAGATTTACAATAATTTTTCTAGATCTTATGAAGCATTTTCATGAGCCTCACCACAATCCTGGTATAATCAATCCCACTTAAGAAAGGGAAAACTGAGACTCAGACAGGGATTAAGGGACTCCCCAATTCTAATTGCTAATACATAAAGAAGGCAGAATTTTCTGACTCTAAGACCTATGTGCTCATTTCAGTATATTATTGTCTATACAAGGAGGGAGAGATAATAGACCAGCAATTAATAACTATAGCAATAACAATACCAAGAGTGTAATCTTGAATAGCACTGTATTCTATTAGAGCAGTTTCACATCATTATTACATTTGATTTCTGCAACTGTATAAAAGAGAGAAGCAGACATTAACAGCACCAAAGGTTCAAAGAGGTTGGGTGACAGGCCAAGGTCATGAATCACTGATAAAAGAAACTCATGACAAAACAAAACTAGCAACCAAAGAGATGCGGGATAATGATTCTAAGTGAAATGTATTTAATAGCATATGTTACCAAAGAAAGTATTTTCACATCATCATGATATTAGCTATAAGTATGTTTTCTCTAGAGAATACAAAAGCAAAACATTTTAATTCCCCAGAGATCAATTGCTTCACACTTGTACCCAAATACAACCAGCTATAATTCTAATGACATTTGCCAATTAAATCAGCAGTGGACTTTCAACAAGGTACTCTATCAACATGCGGAAAAGATAAAGAGCTGAGAAGTGTCAAATATGATCAACATATTTAGCTACACATTGCATGAATTCTCAACTTACAAACATGCTGTACTGACAGAAAAAAATAATTGTTTTCGGGCTGTTGAACTGTCAGAGAAATAGAATTATTTTTCTAAAAAACAGTGAAGTTTATTTTGTCCTAGTAAACATTAGAAAAATAAGCTGAAATTAATCCAGGTGAGTATAGAAATGAGTTAAAACTTCAGTATTAAATGTAATCAAAGTGCAAACTAAAAACAGTACCACATGCATCTATTTCTTCTCCCACCTAAAATCACTAAACGGCAGTAAGGGGATTTTTAAAAGATATGCAAGGCAACAGTAGATGAAAAGTTCAACTCATTGGAAAATGGAAGTTGGCTGGAGGGTGATAACAGATCAAGAACAGTGGAAGCAAAACACAGATGCCTAGCCAAGGGGTGATTATGAGATAGAGACCCTTTCAATCCTCTAAAAGCTTAAGACTTACAAGGTCAAGGTACCACAGGGCAGGGGCACTGAGAGAAATTCTGCACACCAAAAGTGGGAGTACCATGGGCCCCTGACTCACATTGTCTCTTCAATTTGAGTAAACAGGTTTATTTCAACCCTCATCCCTTGACTTCCAAGAAAGATTTTGAAGGACTCACCTCTGGAGAAAGTGAGTTGCCCAGTGAATAGACTTCACATACAGATATGTGGGAAGGACCCTCAATGCGAAAGCCCAGTTCACCAGCTAGTAATGCTGGAATGAGGACCAAGGGCCCATATACCTGTTCAAGCCAGAGCTGCCCGTCAGCCATAGCATTTCACCAGCACATGTGATCAGATAGCCAGAGTACACCAGATATTTCGAGAAAATTATCAACAAAAGCATGTGATTCCAAAACAAATTCTTAAAAAAAAAAACAACAAAAAAACAGCAGCAGCAGTAACTGGAGGAAAGAGAGACAATGCAGGAGGCAGAGGAATACTTTCCAAAAAGATAAAGCCTTTTAAAAGTATTCCAGAGAGAATATTTATTACAATAAATGTCCTCAGAGAAGATATTACATCCCTGAAATAAAACAGGATACAATTATAACTAGCAGAGAACAAAAAGAGTACTTGGAGAATAAAAAAAAAGATAGTAACATTAAAAAACATAAAAGATAGCTTGTTCCACCATGTTGGAGCCTATGAAGGTTGCTGGGAACAGGACAAAATGACAAATACATATCAAAGGCTGTGGTCCAAGGTCATTTCTGCTGGCTTAAGTGGTATGTCTGGAACCAGAGGGAGCACACAGCTCTTCTTAAAATTGAAAGTGTTTATGCCTGAGATGAAACTGAGTTCTATCTATGTAAGAAGTGTACTTATGTCTACAAAGCAAAAAACAATACAGTGACTCCTTTCATGGCAAACCGAACAAAACCAGAGTCATCTGGGGAAAGGTAACTTTTGCTCATGGCATGGTCCACGCTACATTTTGAAGCAAAGTTCCTGTAAAGGCCACTGAACAGAATCCTTGTAATGTTGCACCCCTCGAGGATTTAAACTTAATGAAAGGTAAATTTAAAACGTAAACTACAAGAGAAACTACAAGAAAAGTCAAAGAGTGGGGTCCTACAGAACAGTGCCAGCTACCTGCATGCCAGTCTCCCCACGTCCTGTAAGAACCATCCAGATCAAAAAAAAAAAAAAAAGATAAAACTAGCCAAATCCATGCTGATTGTAAAATTAGGAGTCAGAGAGTACTACAAACCTCAATTTGCAGGTTAAATAGAGAAATGAACATTCAAAACCAGATGGAGCCACTCCCACACCCACATAGAGTACAGAGTGACAGGAGAGACTGTACAGAAAGAGAGGGCTGAACCTCAAATACAAAAATGAGGATAGGTCTCAGACCTGGCAGATCACAGCAGTGGCTACTAAGAAATTGAAATGAAGGAGCTGGAAAGTACATGCAGGCAGCAATTTGGAAAGAAATTGCTTCTGGGGACGAGTGAAACATCATAGAAGAAGATATGCCTTGGCAGCTTTATGACAAAGAAGAAGAAGGAAGCAAGAGGGAACGGACAAGATGGTGGGGGAGTGAATGGAAGATACATTAACCTCCACCCAGAACTAATCTGGAATTATAACTGAATTGTGGAGAAATCACCCAGAACAAACAACTGAATAATAGAGAGAAGCCTTATAACCTCAGACAGACAGAGGAATCAGCTTCGGCACAACCTGACTGGTAAGGAGTGTGGTGGAGACTCGAGAGGGCTGGCTGGGCACCCACAGGCAGCAGCTCCAGCAAGATAATTAAGCAGCCAATTAGATCCCCCTGAGAAGAGTGGGGTCTAAACCCTAAGCTGGGATCCCCAGCCTAGAGCACCAGAGCACAAAAAGTACACAGATAACAACCAGTAGCAAAAAGCTACAGTTTTGCTCTCTGCCAGAGATGGATAGCTGGAGATGCAAAGGGCCATTTTAAAGGGCCAATACACACATTTTCTTTCCTTTTTTTGTTTTAATTTTTAATTCAATTATGTATTTGTTTTTTATTTTCTTTATTGTTGTTCATGTAGTTGTCTCCATTTTCCCCCCACCACTCCCACAACCCAGCCATCCCCAGTTCTTATCCTTCATCCTACCCACCTTTCAATTTGTCCATGTGTCCTTTATAAATGTTCCTGAAAACCCTTCCCTCTGCTCCCCCCATTATTGCTTCCCACCTCCCCTCTGGTTACTGTCAGTTTGTTCTTAATTTCAAAGTTTCTGGTTATACTTTGCTTGCTTGTTGGTTTTGTTGATTAGGTTCCACTATAGGTGAGATCAAATGATATTTGTCTTTCACTGCCTGGCTTATTTCATTTAGCATAATGCTCTCCAGATCCATCCATGCTGTCACAAAGGGTACAAGCTCCTTCTTTCTTTCTGCTGCATAGTATTCCATCATGTAAATGTATAATTTTTGATCCATTCATTTACTGATGAGCACTTAGGTTTCTTCCAGCACTTGGCTATTGTAACTTGCAATGCACACATTTTCATTTACAGCCACTTACCATGAACTCTGGCAAAGGTGGGGGCACAGTGGGTTGGAGACACCTGTGAAGAAACTGAGGTCAGAAGCTTTGGGGAGAGAACAGAGAGAGTAGCTGCTGGAATCCCAGTGCTGAGCCATCCCCCATACAGCAGCAGCAGTAGCCTGAGGGACAACAATAGCCGCAACCACAGGAAAGACTCTGCCTCTGACCGGTGATGCTTAGGCCAGACTGCTCAGTACAGAATGAATAGATTAACAACTGAAGGAGTCAGACACAGACAGTAGGTCCCTGGCAAAGTAGGGGCAGAGTGGACTAGAGATGCCTTAAAGAGACTGGGGACAGAGGCTTTGTGGAGAGAACTGAAAGAGTAGCTGCTGGGATACATCCCGCAGGCAATAGCCTGCTTGCTCAGGCAGACTACTCCCCTTCGAGCAGCAACAGCCTGAGGGGAAACAGCAGGCTCAAACACCAGGAGAGACTCTGCCCTGCCCTATGGTACCTAAGCCAGGCTGCTGAGTGCAGAGTGACTAGATTAATAACTGATGGACTCAGCCACAGACAGTAGATCCCTGGAAGTCTGGATCAGGCTGCCTAAGGTCAGAGAGACGGGGACATCTGACATCCCTGTGGATCCAGAGGTGGATCCAGAAAGAAAAAATGGTGGTAAATAATAGAGGCTACTAAGATGAAACCAACTGTTGTCTTCTCCATGATCTGTGATATTTTCCTTCATGCATAGCTTTTTAACATTCATTTCTTGACCATCAAGTTTGTGAATATTACCCCTCCTTCACTCCCTTTTTTATTCGTGATGTAAATTTTACAGTCTCTCTTCACATTGCTCTGACTCCCAACTATTAGTGCTCCTCCTTCTACCCTCTCAAAATCATTTTTCTTTGAGTAGCTCAACTCATAGTCTCTCTCATTTCTTATAATGGTCTTAATCTCTTTACAGCCTTATTAATACCGACATGTTTGTTGTTGACAATGGGATTGCAGGGGGGAAGGGGACGTATTTTTGCAGGTATGGGTTTATTTCCCAGGTTTTCTGGTTTTGTTCGGGCAGCAGTTGCACAATAGAATACAAGATGTGGTGAGAAGAGTGAACTGCAGTCAACCAGCTAGAGGGAAGGACCCAACAAAGAAAGTTCCAACAATAATCAAAACCCAATTGCATCCACAAAGCCAACATAAAGGGCATCCCAACAGCATCAAGTTCAGGAGATCAAGGAGACTGCATTGCTAAATCTCACAGGTCTCCTACCAAGAAGTCAGTGAGTCAAGAGATCAATTTAAGAAGCAGAAGCAAACAAGGAGAGTCTCACAAGTAATGGAGATAAAAAGTAACACCCTCTAACTGAAAGAAAAGGAAGAACCCTCAGAAAGAGTGCCATATGAAATACAGGAAAGTCAACTAGGAGATACTAAGTTCAGAACAATGGTTATAAGGCAGCTCAATGAGCTCCGTGAGAACTGCCAAAAACTACAGGGAAACTTACTGCAAACTATATCAGCATGAAAAAGGACATAGAAGCAATCAACAAGAGCCAAAAGGAGATGAAGGATATAATTTGGGAATTGAAGAACACAGCAGAAAGACTCAAAAGCAGGCTAGGTGAAGCAGAGGATCAAATCAGCAACCTGGAGGACAAGGCAGAAAAAAACTCCCAAGAAAGCAAGAGAAGGAAAAAATATTTAAAAAGAATGAAGAGGGGTTAAGGGAACTACAGGACAGCATGACACATAGTAATATCCATATAATAGGGATACCAGAAGGAGAACAACAGGAGCAAGGGATAGAAAACTCGTTAGAAAAAGTAATGGTAGAAAACTTCCCTAATTTGGTAAGAGAAGGAGTCATACAAATCCAGTAGACACAGATGGTCCTGATCAAGAGGAATCCAAAAAGGCCTGCTCCAAGACACATCATAATTAAAATAGCAAAATTTCAAGACAGAGAATATTAAAGGCAGCAAAAGAGAAACAGGAAGTAATATACAAGGGAGCCCCAATAAGGCTAGCAGCTGACTTCTCAACAGAAACACTACAAACCAGAATGGAGTGGCAAGAAATATTTGAAGTTATGAAAAGCAAAGGCCTACAACCAAGACTACTCTATTCAGCAAGGCTCTCAGTTAAAATGGAGGTGAAATACAGAATTTCTCAGACAAAAGAAGGCTAAAAGAATACAACTCCACCAATCCAGCATTTCAAGATATGCTAAAGAGACTGCTTTAAAAAGATGAAGAAAAAGAATGAAAGACAGAGGAACACAGGTAAAAAGGGAGTTAAATGGCAACGAGTAAGTACCTATCAAAAATAACTTTAAATATAAATTAATTAAAAGCCCCAATTAAAAGACATGTGGTAGCTGAATGGATAAGAAATCATGACCTGCGCATATGCTGCCTAGAAGAGACCCACCCAAAAGAAAAGACCTATGCAGACCAAAAGTGAAGGGGTGGAAAAAAATATTCCAAGCAAACAGACAGGAAGAAAAAGCCAGGGTAGCCATACTTACATCAGACAAAATAGACTTCAAAATAAAGGCCATAAAAAGAGACACAAAAGGACACTTCATAATACTCAAGGGAAGAATCCACCGAGAAGACATAAACAACATAAAAATATATGTACCCAACTCAGGAGAACCCAAATATATAAGGAAAATCTTTGAGGACTTCAAGAAAGATATTGACAGCAACACAATTATAGTAGGGGATTTTAATACCCCATTGTCAAAAATGGATATATCTTACAAACAAAATATCCAGAAGGATACTGCAGCATTAAACAATGCCCTAAATCAAATGTACTTAAATGATATATATAGAACCTGTCATCCCAAAGCAGCAAATTACACATTCTATTCAAATGTCCATGGAATATTTTCAAAGACAGACCACAAAACAAGCCTCAACAAATTCAAGAAAAATGAAATCATACCAAGCATTTTCTCAGACCACAAGGGCTTGAAGGTAGAAACCAACCTCAAGGAAAAAAAGTAAAAAACACTCAAATTCATGTAGATTAAAGAGCATGCTATTATTAAACAATGAATGGGTTAAGAAAGAGATCAAGGAAGAAATCAGAACGTTTCTGGAAAGACATGAAAATGAACACACAACAGTCCAAAACCTGTGGGACACAGCGAAGGCAGTCCTGAGAAGGAAGTTCATAGCAACATGGGCCTATCTAAAAAAGGTAAAAACATTACAAAAAAACAGTCTAACCCTACATCTACAAGAACTGAAGGAACAACAACAAACAAAGCCCAGAATGAGTAAAAGGAAGGAAATAATAAAAATTAGAGCATAATTAAACAACATAGAGATGAAAATAACAATTCAAAGGATCAATAAATCCAGGAGCTGATTTTTTGAAGAGATAAAACAAAATTGACAAGTCTTTAACCAGATTTATCAAAAGAAAAAGAGGACCAAAATAAGTAAATTCAGAAATGAAAGAGGAGAAATGCCAAATGAAATCAGAGAAATACAAAGGAAATACAAAGGATTGTAAGAGATCACTATGGATAATTATATGCCCAGAAATTTAAAAACCTGCATGAAATGGACAAATTTCCAGGGAAACATAATCTTACAAAACTGAATCAAGAAGCAGAAAGCCTGAACAGACCAATAATAGCTGAAGATAGTGAAGCAGTAATCAAAAAAAGCCTGGCACACAAAAGCCCTGGAATGGACTGTTTTACAGGAGAATTTTACAAAACATTTAAGGAAGAGCTAACCACTATCCTTCTCAGACTATTCCAAAACATCCAAGAAGATGGCAGACTCCAACAGGTTTTATGAAGGCAGCAGCATCCTAATCCCATAAGCAGATAACGACACAACAAAGAAAGAAAACTATAGGCCAATATTGCTGATGAACACAGATACTAAAATCCTCAACAAAATATTAGCAAACTGCATCCAGTAATACATTAAAAAGATCATATACCATGACCAAGTGGGATTCATCCCAGGAATGCAAAGATGGTACAATATTTGTAAATCAATAAATGTAATACATCACATAAACAAAAGCAAAGACAAAAATCACATGATCTTATCAATAGATGGGAAAAAACATTTGATAAGGTACAGCACACATTTATGATAAAGACACTCATTGAAATGAAAGTGGAGGGAGCATATCTCAACATAATAAAGGCCATATATGAGAGACCTACAACCAACATCATACTCAATGGGCAAAAACTAAAAGTTTTCCACTAAGATCAGGAACAATATATGGGTGTCTGCTTTCATCACTTCAATTCAATATAGTACTGGAAATCCAAGCCGCAGTGATCAGACAAGAAAAAGAAATAAAAGGCATCTAATTTGAAAAGAAGGAAGCAAAACTGTCACTGTTTGCAGATGACATGATAGTTTACATAGAAAACCCTATACACTCCACCAAAAAACTATTCAACCTTAAGTGAATTTGGAAAAAAGCAGTGGGACACAAAGTCAATACTCAGAAATCGAAGGCATTTTTGTACACCAACAATGAAATATCAGGAAAAAAAATCCCATTTGATAGAGCAACAAGAAAAATAAAGTACCCAGGAATAAACCTAACCAAGGAGGTAAAAAACCTGTACTCAGAAAACTACACAACACTGAAGAAAGAAATTAAGGAACATACAAACAAATGGAAGCACATACCATGTTCATGGATTGGAAGAATTAACATCATCAAAATGCCAATACTACCCAAAGCAATTTATAGATTCAATGCCATCCCTATTAAAATGCCAATGACATATTTCATAGATATAGGACAAACATTTCAAAATTTTTTTTTTTATTTAAATGAATGTTCAAGTACAGTTTTCATCCCCCTACTCCCATTCAAGTCCTCCCACCCCCCCTCCCTACCTCCCACCCAATCTATCCCTCCCACCCTACCTCCCTCCCTCCCTCCGGTTACCACCCTCCCCCTATCTTTTATCCATGTGTCCTTTAACTTTAATCCTATAACATTTCAAAATTTTATGTGGAAATACAAATGACCCTGAATAGCCAAGGCAATTTTATGAAAGAAGAACGAAGTAGGTGGGACCACAATACCTGACATCAAACTATATTATAAGGCCACTATAATCAAAACAGTCTGGTACTGCCATAAGAACAGACATATAGATCAATGGAACAGAATTGAGAGTCTAGAAATAATCCCAAGTCTTTAAGGTCAATAAATATTCGACACAGGGCACAAAAGCATAAAATGAAGTAAAAATAGCCTTTTCAACAAATGGTGCTGAGAGAATCAGACAGCTACATGCAAAATAATGAAACTGGACCACCAACTTACACCACACACAAAAATCAACTCAAGATGAATGACACACTTAAATATAAGTCACAACACCATAAAAGGTTTAGAGAACATAGGTCAGAACATCTCAGATATTCTATGAAGCAATATTTTCATCATTATGTCCCCTACAGCAAGGGACAAAAAGGAAAGAATATACAAATGGGACTTAATCAAAATAAAAAGCTTCTGTACAGATAAAGAAAACATCAGCAAAATGAAAAGGGAACCAACCGTATGGGAAAATCTATTTGCAAATGATACCTCAAACAAAGGCTTTGATCTCCAAAACATATAAAGAATTCACATGACTCCATTCCAGGAAGACAAACAAACTAATTAGAAAATGGGCAAAGGACCTGAACAGACACTTCTCCAAGTAGGACATACAGAGGGCCCAGAGACATATGAAAGGATGCTCTGCACACTAGCCACCAGAGACAGAGACAGAGAAATGCAAATTAAAACTACCATAAGATACCACTTCACTCTGGTCAGAATAGCCATCATAAACAATTTAGCAAACAAATGCTGGCAAGGTTGTAGAGAAAAGGGAGCCTTAGTACAGTGTTGGTAGGAATGAAGACTGGTAGGAAATAGCATACTATTTCCACAGACACTGTGGAAAATAGTATAAATTTTCCTCAAAAAACTGCCTTTTGACCTGGCAATTCCACCGCTGGGATTATACCCTAAGAATCCTAAAACACCAACTGAAAAGAATCTATGTACCCCAATATTCATAGCAGCACAATTCACATTAGCCAAGTGTTGGAAGCAACCTAAGTACCCATCAGTAAATGAGTGAATCAAAAAACTCTGGGACGTGTACACAATGAAATACTACACAGCAGAAAGAAAGCAGGAGCTCTTACCCTTGGTGACAGCATGGATGGAACTGGAGAGTATTATGCTAAGTGAAGTAAGTCAGGTGGTGAAAGACAAATACCACATGATCTCACCTATAAATGGAACGTAATCAACAAAACAAATAAGTAAGCAAAATATAATAAGAGGCAATGAAATAAAGAACTGACAGTGATCCAAGGGGAGAGGAGTGTGGGGAGGGGGATGAAGGGGGAAAGAAAGGAAAGGGTCATCAAGGAACAGCTATAAAGGACCCACAATCAAAACCAAAGGAGGGGTAGGATTGAGGGTGGGAGGTAGGGGTGGTGGGGTGGGGGAAAGTGGTGGCAGGAAAATGGAGACAACTGTAGTTGAACGACAATTAAAAAAATAGATGGAAGCAAGTGATGGAAATTCAGGCTCCTAAAAAAACAAAAGAGAACACAAAACCAGAAGTTACAGCAACCCTACTCCCCACTAAAAAACACAGAAGCACCATCTAGTAAAGACATTGTACTTCTCTGTACCCATGAAATGAGGTTCTCTTGAATTAAGACACCTAGTAAGACTCTCAAACCTCAAACCTGAGTCCACATAGAATCCCTGCTGCCACTGGTACAGAAAATTAAAGTCATTTAAAAAAAAAACAAAACTATAGCTATCCGAGAACACCCTTACAAAACTATCATGTGAAAAACTCTTCAAGTCAGAAATTGAAATATTCAGAACAGAAATAGACAAATGTTAACCAAATTCAGAAAAATTAAGAGAAAGACAAAATCATCTCATGATTTACATGTATTGCTTCACTAATAAAATACAATTAATGGTACTTATACCACACAGGGTACTGTGAAGGTTAAATGAAAATACAGGTATAAAGCACATAACACAGTACATACTTTTGATTGAGCAAAGAATAATCAGTGTTAACTATAATTAAAAAAACAAATCACTGTACTATTCATAAAGAAATCACTATATGAAAAGCACCATACTAGGGACAGTAGGATTTACTAAAAAAGGAGATGTTTGCAACCAAGGGAGGAAAAGTACAAATTAAAATCCTTGAGATTGATACTACCATGGCATCAATATCATCAATTTGGTTCAAAGTTCAGCTAGAACAGAACAGCCAATGTCCAATCTGTCTAGAAAGAGTTCTCAGATTAAGTCGATCTTAAACAGTGTACAAGATGAGAACAGGTCTGGGTAGGAAAAAAATGTCCCAGGGAGCAGCACTGAGGACTTTCAATGGGGACCAATCTCATAATAGTTTAGGGCAGCTGTACCCTTTGTGCTGCTCTCACCCCCTACTTACTTCCTTCCTCTTGCTCTCTGCTTCCTTCTTCTGCTGGAGGCAAGGCACCAGCGATCCACTGGCCATCTTTGGTTTCTCCCAGTATAGACTCCAGGTCTATTTCATCTATGGTGCTCCCCTCAGAGGACAGCAGTTTATCCAAACCGAATTTGAGTATCTCACCCAACTTGAATGGAGAAAACAAAGTCCAGTCAGTTCTCATGAAAACAAACATTGGGTATCCAGGGATTTGCTAAGTGGCTTAAGGACACCAGGCATATTCCTTCCTTGATGTTGGCCTTTCTTCTCTCCCCATAAGAAACCAACAGGGTCATTTAGTATTTGGATGATGGGTAAACAGAAAGGTGACAAATGATCAGAGATGTTGACTTTGACAATTCCCATTAACAAAAAACTATTTATGAGCCTCCAACCTTTTCTTTGAAGAATAACAGTAATTTCTTGCATTACCTTAGCACTTCTGACTGAGCCTCTTCCATAAGCATTCCCAACAGCCACGTGAGAAGTCAGAGATGCTATTAGCTATTCTCCCACCTCTCCTACTGCCAAACTTCTTGGAAAGAGAAGGCTACATACACAAGGTACTTAACCTCTGCCATTAACTGTTTTTTTTTTTCCTTTGGTAATTTGGTTTCCCACCGCAGTGCTCTATGGAAACCATCCTTACAAAAACCAGCTACAACTCTTGACTGCTGGATGTGAGGACCATTTCTCATTTTCCCAGTTGTTCCTCTGGTGCTGTGCTATACTGCTTCTCTTCCCTCTTGCCAGTACCCTCCGCATGTTCCCTAGGGCTATAGGAACCGCCCAAAGAAGTTCAGAACCCTTTTCCTGACTTAAGCATCCTATTTCCAACTGTGCACTAACTCTGAGATTCTAAATCAAGCTAGATTCACATCTTGAATCCTCATTCACACTTTGTCCTTTTAGAGATAATTGGGTCAGTTATCTCTAGATGGTCTATTCTGTGAGTAACTTGGAAATCTTAAGGTATTCTGTAATAGCTGGGAAAAAACTTGGCTCTAAACATGAACACACCTGGCTACACATTTATTTAACCTTGGTATATAGAACATGGTGACTGGCTTTGTCAACTGGCAGCAAAAACAGAAAAATGTCCACTATTTACGATAAAGATTGGTCCATACTGGGGCACTCCCTTCAGTTCACCTGTATTTACACTTTCACTTGGATATGTCTCAGTCATTAAAGGACTCCATGTGTTTTCAGAGAAGCAACACATTGCAGTAATTATGGGCATGCGTTTGGAGGTTAGAGAGTCCTTGCAATGGAGTCCTAAGTGCGAATGTGCTTGGGCAAATTACTTAACATGGGAACAAAGATAGTGCCTATCTCATTCTGTTGTTGTTCATACTCAGAAAAAACAACCGGGATGAAGCACCTCGTGTAATAAAATACTTAGCACACAATAAGCATTCAATAAATCTTTACTATATCTGCATCTCTCTCTTAGTTTCTACTATGTTCTCTTGCAGGATGATGAACCTCTTTTGAGGACTTCAGAATCCTAAATGGCTTAGAATTATTAAACCACACTCACTTTGTTTACTACTGGATTCCTTTTGTTTTACAAAACCCCCCAAAACCAAAACTGCTTTCCTGTGAGACAAGGGCAATGGCTGACACCTTTGTTTTTAGCAACCAGAGATAACGGGTACAGTCTGTGTAGGGGAAGAGATCCATCGGACATTAGAGCCACAACATAACCTTCCAGTAACCATGAGTTGGGCAAGATTATGACAGAGACCCTCTCAAACAGCCAGTGGTCTACGATCCCACTAGTATTCAGCCATTGCATAGAGGTATGTCTACACAATTTACACTGATGTGCCCAGCAGCCTGCTCCACAGGGACACCCTGACAGAATCCTCTAAGCTCTACCCCTTCTGGGAGAGAGCTCAAAAATTTTACTTTTCCTCCTCCAACAGCTAGAACATGGGCACTCTTGAAGCTCTGTCATTTACCCCTTTACCTCACCCAACTTGAACTTATCACTGAATTCATCACTATCAAGCTCCTATGGAGAACTGGTGTACGGAGAACTGTATCTAAGAATTTCTACATTTTACCTAGTCAAGCTTTCATCCAATATTTGTAATTATCTCTTAAACAATGTGAAAACAAAATGTACAGCTTGCCCTGCCATCACCATGGTTAAACATGTACGTATCAGTTGGGAACCAAAGGAAAAATACAAAAAGAGAAAAAACACACTTTACACTTTAAGATAAACAAAAACCAAACAAGTGAATACATGAAATCCAGGGTAACTTCCTAGTACTAGTCCCAAAATAAATGAAACCTTGAGCCTTTCCTGTGAGCTACTGACTCCCTAATAAAACCAAAGTAAGCCCTATCCTTTGCAGAGCTAATGTGTAAAGATATGTATGGCCTTTGTCATATAAAATCATGTAAAGAAAATGATATATTTGTTTTTAATCCATGCTCAGACTAATTCTAAACCTGGTAACTTTGCTTATAATATTGTGTAATTTTTTCTTATAAATACTTCTTGTATTTTGTCTGATAAATTAGCCCTTTTAAAGCTGCACTCACAAACTTTTGCAAATGAAAATCCTGTCTGTTGAGTTTTCCTCTAACAATAGTTTGTTCATATTTTATCATTTACAGAAAACTGTTGACTAAAGCCTAAATTGCTTCATTTTCCTAGAACTTTACCCTACCTTTTATCTCCCTAATTCCTATCCTCATCATCCAGGCTTAAAACTTTATAGCCATCTTTGAATTTCCATCTTCCTAGTTACCCACCTCTAAATAGCGATGCCTATCATTTCTTCTTTTGCAATATTTCTCACCCAGACCCTCCCACTGCTACTGCCCCTCTCAGAGATTTATTGTTCACTTCATGCCTAGACCTTTCCTGTATTCTATGAGGACCTTTCCTGTATCTTAGTTGGTCATTCTGCTTCCAGCGCCTCATCCCTGAATCATAATACTGATTCTAATTTTAATCCAAGGGAAGCAACTCTTCCAGAAAAGAGCTTTCTCTAAAGTCTTTCAACCTTGCATTTGTTTCCAATCCAGTATTCCCTTCTGGGGAATTAACTCTAGTTCTTTCCTCCATTCTTCCTACATAAATATACATCCTTCTCTTGAGTATAAAGAAAGTAATGTAAATCTCAAATCAAAGGGTGTGGGGTTAGGATGGAGGCATGAGATTAACCAGTATTTATTACATGGAATTCTTTATTTTACCTAATTCTCTTAACATCCCACTGAGGTAACTTTTGCAGTATCCTTTTTCAGAAAAGTAAACAGAGTAGATCTGGGAGATTAAGACATCAGTTCAAAGCCACAATCAGTAAGTGACAAGGCTTGGATTTGAATCCAAGTCAGATGGATCCAAAGTGTATCATTATTCTATGTTCTTCTGCCTTTTAATATCACATTCATGTCTATCTCCTACAGCAGCCTGCACACATTAGGTACTTTAGGAGATAGTCTGGCCAGGGAACAAATGTGTAATTGAGGAGAGTGGGTGGTTAATGCTAATTCTTTTCATTTACTTTCTCATTCACGGAGAGCACTGACATTTTCTGACGTATTGTGAAGTGAAGAACAACCTGTTATACCTGGAGATCAGCATCAGCTGCAGGTTTCTGAGCTCCCAGAGTAAAATGGCCCCCCTCTATGACTGTGCTGGTAAGCTGCAGCTTGGAGGCGGCCTTCCGACAGATTATTTCTTCCACAGTGTCTCTGCCTATCAGACGAATAACTTTAACAGACCTGCACAGAAGTCAAAGGAGAGGAGGTGGTATCAGGGTCTGCAAAGATGGGTGCAAACATGGAAGGCTGATGCAGCTAAAAGGAAGGAAACCCAACGTGCCATGTATGATCCTTAGGTCAAAAGATAAGACCCATCTTTTTAGCTTAGTTCCATAATACCCTAATTCCATATTTTAACTTAATTAGATGTTAACTCAGGAAGGATGAGTTAAATAATTTCTGAAGGTTCCTTCTAGTCCTTTCACAATTTGATTTTGCTCTTTTGAACCAAGCAAGTCTGGAGTGAGCATGTGCCCTGCCCAGTGAGTAGGAAACCTGGGCTAACACCTACCTAGTGGTCTCTCAGCCTCTCCAGTCTGGGACTGTCACCAGGACTGTGGTCTTCACCTTCCTCCCCAACCCAGAACTGCTGAGGTTGGAAGTGGAAAAGTGCTGATGCTTAAGTCTCTTACTTGTTCTGGCCAATTCGGTGAGCCCTGGAAGCTGCTTGCAAGTCATTCTGAGGATTGAAATCACTGTCAACAAAAATAACAGTATCGGCTGCCGTTAAGTTCATGCCAACTCCACCTGCAAACAATGCACAGAGGAATGTGACCAGCAGTACATGGACTAGGCTCTGGAAAAGAAAGACACAGGCTACAGAGGTCAGATTATACACTGGGATCATCAAAATAACTGGCTCCTTCCTTCAAACTCACCTCTACCTCCAACACCAGAAACTTGATAGTGGTTAAAAGTGCTCCCTGACTTCATATTATCTGCTTGGAAAATTTAACTACTGAAAGTAAAAGAATGCAAGGAGCAGGGGTTAGCAGAAAAAGTGGATACTTAAGTTAGTGCTATGAAACCATTTTATATCTCTTGTTTAAAAATCTTAATTGGTTCATTTAGAACAGTCTGTGGAAAAGGACCCATGCTCTTTCAGGAAAGTTTTAAACATGAGAGAGCTCTTCTGCTGTGGGCACTGTTAAAAGAACAGTTCTTAACATCCATTGCAAGTTATAACTAAGTACTAAGATCTCTGACATAAGCTAATGAGAAGAGGGGATGACATTTATTAGACTCCTAAGCAGAGCAGGAAATACCTCCCTCTGTACTTGCTTCCACATTAATCAAAGAAAAAATAACAAAGCTAACCTCAGGACAGGAATATTCCATGCAACAGCTTTCTGGTCTGCTTTCAGCACTGCTGGAAAAGGGCTCCTTGATTATAAGAATTAATTAAAAGCACCATGAAGACAAATTACAGCCTTCTCTTCGACTAGTGTGGAAACAAGTACAAAAGGGACTTCTGCTGGCCAGGGGTGTTACAGCTCACTGCTGAAACAAGCAAGCCTAAAAAGGCTTGTTCCAAGACACTGAACCAACAACTAACTTTTGAGTCTGGCTATGAACTCTATGCTGGATCTCCAAACAAGTCAGGCAGAAACATTCTAATTAAAGCCTTCAAATAAAACTAAAGTTGGAATAAAGAGATAATAAAGACTGATTACTGAGAGATGTTATATTGTACCTTATAATAACGCCAGCTTGCTACTTGCTAGGCACTCTTCTAAGCAATTTACATATATTAACTTCTTTAATCCTTACAAACACCCTATGAGTAGTTACTATTATTATCCTCATTTTATAGATACTGAAAGGGAAGCACAGAAAAGTTAAGGGACTTAATCAGAGGTTGCACAGTAAGAAAGTGACAGCCAGGATTCAATCCCACATAGTCTGGCTCCAGAACCTATGCTTTTACCCACTGTACCATATTTCCCAGGCACTTATTTCATTAAAGTGTTCTCCATAAAAATAACCTTATTCTAGGGTTAATGTTGTCTAAGTTCAGCTCTTCTTCATTTAAAGGTTGTACATGCTATTTGATAAATAAGCTTATCTCCATATTTGGGATACGTTTCTGAGCTACCTGCCATCTGGTGGCAATATGACTCAATCACAGAAATATTTGAAAATTGGAGAAAAAACTGTTGAATAAATGATAATACTGTAAATCTACAGCTAGAAAGTAATAGCAAACAGGACAGTATTTGGAAAAGGCTCATACCCGGGACTGCTCTGGCTCCTGAGAACTCTGTTTTAACTGATTCTGAGTACTCTAAGGAGATTAATTGAAACAAAGAGGTCTCTTTCTTCTTAATTTTACACATTGCAAACATAATGCTGCTCTCAGAATACAAAGATAAATAAAACCACTAAGGCATAAATAGAGCTGCATTTTCAACACCGAAGATACGTTTCCATGATCCTGACAGTTTCATCCAAGACTACCCCGAGACAACGATGACACGAATGCATGGCTGAGAATCAAAACGCAATCTATAACTTTGGTAGAGTGAGGCCAAATAAATCTGGTTGTACCTTTTGAAATACAGAAAAAACACTTACACAGGTGAAACAATCTTCCTACAGTCAAGGATTATATTTAACACTTCTTTTAAAGTATTAGAACTTTTAAAGTACTAGACACTTAATGAATGCTTTCTGATTAACACCAAATTCCATTTTTATAAAGATAGATATTGATCTCTCTATATAATAGAGGATACATATTGCTTTAGTGTTCCTGCATCTATTTAGCTCTATCAAGATTTAGATCTACCAAAAAAAAAAAAAAAAGAAACTAAGAGTCTATCAGTTCAAAAATGATTTGAGGTCCATTTACTTCATGTTGTGAGAATAATTTCCAGGAACAAATTTCAAATGATTTAACAGTATAATGAAAGCATTCTCTAATTGGTAAAGCAATACATGTGTCATATGTAGTATCAATGACTTCAGTCATAAAGATACTTTTATAAATAATTCTAAAGACCTGGCAATTTCATTATAAACATTTAAATTTTTTTATTTTTATTTTATTTCATTAAAATACTATATCATTTATGCTATTAGAGCTGTCAGTTTTTCCTCCTTTGTCCCCCTCCACCCAACATACCTCACCTACTCCCCGTCAATCCCCACAACATTGTCCATGTTCATGGGTCCTTTATACACGAACTTGAACAAATTCCTTCACCTTCTTCCAATCAGTTCCCACCTCCCCCTGGCCCCTCTCTTACAGTTGTCAGTCTGTTCCATGATTCTATGCCTCTGGTTCTATTTTGCTCATTAGTTTACTTTGTTCATTATATTCCTCTTATGAGATCATACGATACATGTCTTCACCAACTGGCTTATTTTATGTAGTGTAAGTCACCAGTTCCATCCATGTGGTCACAAAAGGCAGGAACTCTCTTTCTGCTGTGTGGTATTCCATCATATAGATGTACCACTGTTTTGTTTTTTTAAGCAACTCACCTACTGAAAAGCACTTAGGCTGTCAATGAATCTTGGCTACTATGAAAACTGCTGCTATGAACACTGGGATGCATAATTCTCTTGAATTGGTGTTTCAGGACTCTTTAAGTATATTCCAAGTAGTGGGATTACTGGGTCAAAAGGCAGTTCCATTTTTACTTTTTTGAGGAAATTCATACTGTTTTCCACAGTGGCTACACTAGTCTACATTCCCACCTTTTCTCCACATCCTCACCAGCACCTGTTGTTTGATTTATTAGTGACAGCCGTTTTCACAAGTGTGAGGTATATCGTTTTAGTTTTAATTTGCATCTCCCTGATGACTAGTGATGTTGAGCATTTTTTCATACATCTACGGGCCATCTGTATGTCCCCCTTGGAGGTGTGTCTATTCAGGTTCTTTGCCCATTTACTAACCGGACTGTCTGTCTTTCTGGTGTTGAGTTTTATAAGCACTTTACATATTTTGGAGATTAAACCCTTGTCCAATGTATCACTGGCAAATACGTTATTCCATGCAGTCAGTTCCCTTTTCATTTTGACATTAGTTTCTTTAGCTATGCAGAAGCTTTTTAACTTGATGTAGTCCCATTTGTTTATTTTTCCTTTATTTCCCTTGCCCAAGGGAACATATCAGCAAAAATATTGTTACTTGAGATATACGAAATTTTACTGCCTATATTTTCCTCTAGGACTTTAATGGTATCACGACTTATATTTAAATCTTTTATCCATTTTGAGTTTATTCTGGTATATAAGATGGTGGTCTAGTTTTGTATATATCAGTCCAATTCTCCCAACACCATTTATTGAAGAGACTGTCTTTACTTCATTGTATGCCCTTGCTTTTCCCTTCTTCTCCTGTTATCCCTATGAACTAGTATTGATATATTTCATGTTGTCTCAAAACTCCCTTAAACTCTCATTCTTTCCAAGTCTTTTTTTGTTGCTCCAACTGGGTGTTTTTTTGTAGTGTCTTCCAAATTGCTGAGTCTATCCTTGGCTTCATCTAGCCTGCTTTTAATTTCTTCTAGTGTAGTCTTCATTTTAGGTATTGCATCTTTAATTTCCAATTGGTTCTTATTCATAGCTTCTATGTCCTTTTTCATGCTGATGCAGTTCTTTTTAAGTTCTTTGAGCATCCTTATAACCATTACTTTGAACTCTGTGTCTGATAATTTGCTTGCCTCAATTTCACTTAGCTCTTTTTCTGGGAATCCCTCCTTTTCTCTCATTTGGAGATTGTTTCTTTGACTCCCCATTTTAGCCATCTCCTTTTCTTTGTTTCTATGTATTAGATAGATCTTCTTTGACTTCCTGTCTTGTGTAGTAGCCTTATGTGGTAGGAGTCCCGTGGTATCCAGTGGTGCAGTTCCACTGATCTCTTGATCTAGATAGTCTAGGAATGCTCTTTGTGTGGGTTATGTCAACCACCTGTTATATTTGGGCCTTGATTGTTGTTGGCCCACTCACTGGTTGTATCTCCCCTCTGGTTGGCTGGCTGTGAGGTTCTACATCTACCATGTTTTATATATGTGGAAGAATACCGTCCCTGCAGTATCCATCCCTGCTGTGGATGCTCGCCGAAACACGAGAAATATCATACACAGAAACAGCCATGATTCTGTGGGGGAATAGAGAGCATGGCTACTTTCTCTAGTGGAAAGTGCCTCATTCCTCTACCCAAGTAGGTTTTTATTAAGAAAGCAGACTCAATTGTGGATTCACAGTCTGGCAGAAAGGATCAAAGGAAACAGGTGACTTACAAAGATGCTAACAGAACTCCTGCTGTGATTCTGGGCAGAGATTGGAGTTTTGTCTTATGAAAGGACTACATGGCTCAAAGGGCTAGTTTTGGTTTCCTGTCTGTGCCTTTAAATTCCAAGTTAATAACATCCTTCAGCAAACAGATCTCACAGGATCTTGCATATTCTATGTCCCAGGCCTGACAACCCTGGAGGTCTGCCGTCTCTGGTCTGGGCTGCCCCTTTAGCTATTTTCACAGGCTTGAGCCTGGCAGTCAGGAGACAAAGGCATTCAGGAGACTTGGATATCTCACATCTAAGAACAAAGACTCAGGCTTTGAGGGGGCAGGGGTTGATGTCGATCACCCCATCATTTCAACAGCCCCATGAGTCTCTTCCCAGAGGCCTTTTTGTGATCAATGCCTATCTTAGGTTCAATCTCTATCCTAGAGAATTGTTACCCATCATTGGCTAACTGATCAAGCATTAAAGGCGAGGCACAGAACAGTCAGTGTTCATGCCAGGGGAATAAGTTTTGTCTCCTTAGTGGCTCCTGGTCCGGAGGTCTCTCACTCAGCCTAAGTCACGGGGGGTTACAGCTCCCTGAGACCAGGCAGGGCGGTCCCCAACATATATGCTGTTGTGTAGGTGCTGACAGAATGAAGCGAACATAAGTCAAACAAGAAACCCCATCCCAACTACAACAGCAGTATCAATGACAAAAGAGCAAAGAATAAAAGTGGGAAGAGAAATGGAATAGAAAAAGGGAAGACAAAAATAAACAGAATTAGAGAAGACCAAGGGAAAGAAAGTGATTATGACAGGAGAAAAGGGAAGAGAACTAATACAACAAATAAACTGAAAGAGGAAAATGGAACAAAGGGACAGAGAAAGAGTAACAAAAAATAAGAAAAGGAAAGAAGGGAAAAATGGGTTAACCAAAGGTAAGGGCAAAATAAGTATATGAGAAAATATATATTCAAAAATAGAAGAAAAAGAAAATATAACAAGTCTATGAAAAAGAAAACATAGTGAAAATAATTAAAAAGAACTCAGTGAGAAATTCATCAGAGTTCAGTGCTTCCCTGCTGGGCTCTCCCTTTGGATATGGCTCTGATGTGTCTGAGGCTGGTGTAAGCGAGTATCAGGTGCTGTCCAAGTCTAGGCCTCAGCAGCCAATTCAAAGCGACAAGAGACCCACAGTCTGTGGTTTATTATTCTGGCTTAACTGTGCCCATGATGGGGCAAACTGCTCAGTAGAGCTGCATTTTATCACCAGTGGGTCCAGGTGTGTGCCAGCAAACAACCCAAGTCATCACCAAATCCACCTGTCTGTCTCTGTCTGCTGTCCTGCTGTCATCCTCAGACTAGCTATAGACCAAACTATTCCTGAGAGGGCTCCTGGTGGGATTTGGGGGAAGGGACTACTGAATCTCCTGTGGCGGGTGCCTTTCAACATCAAGGAAGATGATGAGTGTGATCTCCACCACTGAACCAATAGTCTGAGTCTGTCCAAGATTATTTCCCTTAACTTAGCAGGGTGGAGCCCCTAGGAGGCTAATGGGTAAGGCCTCCAGAGTCCAGGTTTTGGGTTTTCTGGAAATAAGGAGTGTGTTTCTGTGTCTCTCCCATGAGGGGGAAGCACTAGTTGGTATCCTGGGTGACTATATGGTATGGCTGCGCCCTAGAGCTAGTCTCTGACACCCTGAGTGTGTGGATATTGTCGTCTCCTCAGCAGGTGTTAAACCAACACAAAACAAAAAACTGAACAAACCAAATAAAAGGGGGAAAAAAATGCAGGATTCTAGAGGGAGGGGGGAGTAGTATGCCACAAGGTATGGTAATTGCTTTCCCCTTGGGAGGGGCTTGCTCTTCTCAAGAAAGATGGCTGCTGTAGAATCCAGGTATATCCCAGCACCAAAAGCCCTACAGCTGCTTGCCCACATCTCTCCTCAGGCCCTCCCCCTCTAGATTCTCCTAGCACAACTGCAGTCCATGCTGCCTTTCCTTTACTGGGGCCCAGGTGACTGGTTGTGAACACAAAATCTGTGTTTTGGCCCCTTTGAGAGTTAAAGAAGAAAAAAATAGTGGCCTTGTCTCCAGCAGGTTTCTTTCCCCAGCAGAGAAAAACCCTGAAGCCTTTCACTGCTGGATGCTGGGTGGTCAACTGATCACAGTCATACTCCAGGCCTGGTGGCCCCATTTGTGGATCTGGTTTCCCTCCTCTTAAGGGGAAACTCCCGCAGCCTTGCTACCACTTCAGACTGCCACCGGTGTAAATGGAGCTAGGCTCTTAATTGAGCCTGCCCATCCTACTGTTCTCGAGGTGGTTAAGTCTCTTTTTTAGATGGTTTTTGGTTTATTTCGGGTGACTACTCCCCTCTTTAGTTTTAATTCCAGGCCGGTGCTGGAGGAAGTATGCAATCTACCCTCCCACTCTACCATCTTGCACCTTCTATAGTCTAAATCTTTTTAAAATTACAGTTTACATTCGACATTATTCTGTATTAGTTTCAGATGTATAGCACATGGTTAGAAGATCTTGTAATTTACAGAGTGGAACCCCCAATGTTTCAAGTACCCAACTGGCACCACAAATACTTATTACAGTTTTATCAACTCTATGCCCTATGCTGTAATCTACATGAGTGACTGGTAATTACCAATTTGTACTTAATCCTTTAACCTTTTTCACCCAAAATCCCAAGCCACCTACCCTCTTACAACTGTCATTCTGTCCTTTGTATCTTTGAGTTCTTTTCTATTTTGTCTGTCAATTTTGTTCATTAGATTCCATACAGAAGTGAAATCACATGGTATTTATCTTTATCTGATTTCACTTAGCATAATACCCTCCAGATCCACCCACGCTGTCACAGATGTTAGATTTCATCCTTTTTTAGGCTAAATATTATTCCATTGTATAAATGTACCACAGCTTTTCAACCTACTCAACTATCAGTAGGTACTTAGATTGCTTCCAAATATTGGCTACTGTAAATAATGCTGCAATGAACATAGGGCATTTACATGCACATGCACACACATATTTATATATTTATTTCGGGGTTTTTTTTAGAGCTTTAGCTTTCTTCAGTTTTATCCCCACATTTTAATCACTGGATCATAAGGCAGTTCTATTATTAATTTTTTGAGGTAATTCCATACTGCTTTCCACAGTAGCTGCATCAACATTCCCAACAAGAAAAACTGCGTGAAGATTCCCTTTTCTCCACATCTTCAATGACACCTGTTGATTTTCTGATGACAGCCAACCCAAGAGGTGTGAGGTGGTATCTCATTGTGATTTTTATTTGCATTTCTCTGATGACTAGTGATGTTGAGCAACTTTTCATATGTCTATTGGCCATCTGTATGTCTTACTTGGAAAAGTGTCTGTCTATTCAGGCCTTCTGCCCACTTTTATTTGGGTTAATTGGGTTGTCTGGTGTTAAGTTCTCTGAGTTCTTAATAAATTCTGCATATGAACCCCTTATCAGACATACTAGAGATGGTATCATGTGATAGTATCTCCTTTCATTCCATAGTCTTGTTTTCTTGATGGTTTCTTTTGCCCTGCAATAAATTTTCAGTTTGCTGTAGTCCCATTTATTTTTTTCTTGATTTTCCTTTGTGTGAGTAGATATATCAGATAAAATATTGCTATGAGAAATGTCCAAGATTTTACTGCCAATATTTTCTTCAAGGAATTATATGGTTTCAAGTCTCACATTGAAGTCTTTAACCCATTTTGAGTTTATTCTTGTACATGGTGTAAGAAGGTGGTCTAGTTTATTTTGTATTTATCTGTTTAATTTTCCCAGCACCAAATTTTGAATAGACTATCTTCACCCCATTGCATGTTCTTGCCTCCTTTGTCAAATATTAATTGGCCATATAGGCATGGGTTGACTTTTAGGATCTCTATTCTGTTCCCTTGATTTTTACCTTTTATGACACTCTCATGCTGTTGTGATTACTAAGGCCTTGTAATAAAGTTTGACATCAGGTAATGTGATACTTCCAATGATGTTCTTCTTTCTCAAAATTTCTATAGCTATTCAGCGTTTTTTGTGGTTCCACAAAATTTTTGGATTATTTAATCCATTTGGTAAAGTACACTACTGGCATATTGATAAGATTCACACTGAATCTATAAATTGCTTTGGGTATTATGATCACCTTAATGATGTTCATTCTTCCTATCCATGAACACGGCTTATGGGTACCTTGTTCAATTTCCTTCTTCAGTATGTTATAATTTTCTAAGTACAGATCTTTTACCTTCTTGGTTAAATTTATTCCTAGGCACTTTATTTTTTGATGCAATTATAAATGGGACTGTCTTCTTAGTTTCTGTTTCTGATAATTCATTATTGGTGTATAAGGTGAACCAATTTCTGAATATTAATTTTGTATCCTGTTACTTTACTGATTTATTAGTTCTAGTAGATGTTGGTGAAATATTTAGGTTTCTCTATATACAATATAATTTCAACTACAAACAATGAGTTTCACTTCCTTTCCAATTTGGGTGCCTTTATTTCTTCTTGTCTAATTGCTGTATGTAGGACTTCCAGTACTACATTGAATAAGAGTGGTGAAAGTGGACATCCCTGTCTTGCTCCTGACTTAAAGAAAATGTTGTTTATTCCCCCAAGGAATATGACGTTGTTTGTGGGTTTGCCATACATGGCCTTTATTATGTTGAAGTATGTTCCCTCTATTCCCACACTGCTTAAAGTTTTTATCATAAATGGGTGCTGAACTTTGTAAAATGCTTTTTCTGCATGTATTGATATAATCATATGATTTTTATCCTTTATTTTGTTTATGTGGTGTATCACAAAAACTGATTTGCAGATATTGTACGAACCTAACATCCCCGGAATAAATCCCACTTGATCCCATACTCGCATGGGATATGATCTTTCTGATGTTCTGCTGAATTCAATTTGTTAGTATTTTGTTGAGAATTTCTGCATCTATGTCCATCAGGGATATGGGCCTATAATATTCTTCCGTTGTTAGGTCTTTATCTGGTTTTGGAATTAGGACAATGCTAGCCTTGTAAAATGAGCTTGGGGTTCTTCCCTCCTACTAAAATTTTGGAATAGTTTCAGAAGGATAGATGTTAGTTCTTGAAATGTATGGTAAAATTTACTTGTGAAGCCATCCAGTCCAGGACTTTTTTTTGGGGGGGGAGAGTGGGGAGTGAGTTTATTTTTTCCACAGCTTTGATTTCATTAGTTACAATCAGTCTGTTCAGGTTTTCTGTTTCTTCTTGATTCACTTTTAGAACACTGAATATTTCTAGTAATTTATTTATTTCACTTTGCCCAAATGTTGGCATATAATTAGATGTTCATCATATTTTCTTATAATCCTTTGTACTTCTGTGATGTCAGTTGTTATTTCTCCACTTTCATTTCTGATTTTATTTATTTGGGTCTTCTCATTCTGTTTCTTTTTTTTTTCTTTTAATGATTGTTCAAGTAGAGTTTTCTCCCCTTTACTCCCAATCAAGCCCACCCACCCCCCTCCCATCTTCCCTCCCATTACCACCCTCCCCCTAGTTTTTATCCATGTGTCTTTTAACTTTGTTCCTGTAAACCCTTCCCCTTTTCCCCCGAAATTCCCTCTTCTCTCTCCTCTGGCCACTTTCTGCCTGTCCTCTAATGCAGGGTCTTGATGAGTTGGTTAAAGGTTTATGAATCTTGTTTATCTTCTCAAAGAACTCTTGGTTTCATTGATATTTGGAATTGTTTTGGGGGGCTGTATTTTATTTCTGTTCTGATCTTTATTATTTCATTCCTTTTATTCACTTTGGACTTTGTTGTTCTTCTTCTAGCTCATTTAGGTACAAGGTTAGATTGTTTAAGATTTTTCTTGCTTCTTGAGGTAGGTGAGTATTGGAATAAATTTTCTTCTTAGGACTGCTTTTGTTGTGTTCCACAGAATTTTGGGTGTTGTGTTTTTCTTTCATTTGTCTCACGGTAACTTCTGATTTCTTCCTTGATCTCATTGTTCATTCATTCATTGCTTAGTAAGATGTTATTCAGCCTCCATATATATATATGTTTGTTCATTTTTTTCCCTGTATTTGATTTCTACTTTTATAACATTGTGGTCTGAGAAAATACTTGGTATGATATCAACTTTCTGAAATTTACTGAGACTTGTTTCATATCCAAACATGTTGTCTATGCCAGAAAATGTTCCATGTGCACTGGAACAGAATGTATATTCTGCTGATTTGGGATGAAATGCTCCAAAAATATCAATTAAATTCATCTTGTCTAATGTCATTTATGGCCACTGTTCCCTTGTTCATTTTTTTCTTCTGGATGACCTATCCACTGATGTCAGTGGAGTGTTAAAATCTCCTACTATAATTGTATTACTGTTGTTTATTTCTCTCATTGAGTTCACCCATTGTTTCCCGACGTTCCCTGAGCATCTTTACAAGTGTTTTATACTCTGCATCTGGTAGCATGGTTGCCTCCATTTCTTTCAGTTCTTTTTCTGGGTATTTCTCTTCTTCTTTCATTTGAATCATGTCTCTTTATCACCCATTTCATCTGCCTTTTTGTTTTGTCTCTGTGTTATTAGGTAGATCTGCTATGTCTCACAATCTTAATATGGTGGTCTTACATAGATGTCTTGTGGGGCTCAGTGGTGCAATCTTCCTGATCATCTGAGCTAGGTGTTCCAGGATTGTCCATTGTGTGGGTTATGTGAGGGTTCCTATTTTAGTTGAGTCTTGAACTAATTACTGTTGACCTCTCCATGAGTGGGGCTGACCCTCAGTCTGGCTGACTACAAGGATTGACCCTGACCACAGTAATGAGTCACTGTGCAGATGCTCCCCTTCCCCTAATAGCAGAGTTGGCCCCAGCAGTGTCTGGTGATTGCCAGGATCTCCCCTGGGGTATGCCACTTAGATGACTAATTGGGTCATGCTCTTGTGTGGTCCAAAGCCCACCACCTATTGTGTTGGTTCTGGGTACTCTTGGGAGGGACACCAGTGCAAATCAATGTCAGATACCACCTATAACAGGCCTTGGGCTTCCTGTCTGGAGCTACCAAGCAATTCTCAGTTTGTGGCTGCCTATGGTGGGCTTGGGTACATGTGGGAGGGACCAAGCTGTGTAGCAAGGTCTGCCTCCACCAGGTCTGAGCTTGAGGGCAGGTCAATAAAATGCCCAAGGTACCCTGAGTACTGCCTCCACCTGTTGGCTGCTCTGCTGACCTGAGGCAGCCTGGACTTCCTGAAAAGCCTTCTGAACAAAGTCTACAGGGTGGGCCCTGGGTGGCTGCAACCCAGTCTCTTCCCAAAGATGCAAGTTCAGCAAGGTGAAGAAACCAGGGATCAGGAGGATCAGTCTAAGAGATCTCCAGTGTGGGGACAGCTCTGGTCAGTCACTGGAGGGTAGGAGGTGGAGAGTACAGTGGGAATAGCACTTACTCCAGATCCACACAACTCAGTCTCTGCCCAAGTCTTTGACCAGAGCTCTGCAACAAAAAGAGCACGCAGATCCAGATTGGGTGCATTCAGCAGACATTTCTGCAGGGTGTGAGCTCAGTCGGGCAGGGCCACCAGTAGTTAGGAGGCCAGGGCAAGTGGGTCTCTAACTGGGGTATAGTGCCAATGGCATGTGTGCAGGGGGAACAGCCCCCACTCCAAAACCACAAAACTCAGTATCTTCCAAGTCTCCAACAGAGGTTCCCAAGAAAAAGTGCACCACAGGTCCAGACTGGGTGCAGCCAGCAGACTTTTCTGCAGAACATGAGCTCGGTAGTACAGGGTCACCAAGAGTTAGATGAATGGAGCTAGTAGCATATGTGTGCGGGGGGGGGGGATGGCCCCCACTCTGGAGCCAAACAACTCAGCATCTCTCTAAATTTCCAACAAGAGCTCCTCAAGAAAAAAAGCACACCAAATGTCCTGGCTGGATGCAGACAGCAGACGTTTCTGCAGGATGTAAGCTTGGTGGGGAAGTAACACTGGGAGCTGGGACTACAGAGTTAGCAGGTCTCCTATTGGGGGAGCAGCACCAGTGGCACATAGGCAGTAGAGAAATGGCTCCACTTGAGAGCTACACAATTCAGTAACTGCCCAAGTCTCCGACAACTCCTGGGTTTGCCTGAATCTCATTAATTGCTCCCCAAGACAAAGCACACTGCACCCAAGCTGCAGCAGACTTTTCTGCAGGGCATGAGTTCCGTAGGGTGGGGCCACTGGGAGGCAGGGGGACAGAGTTACTATACTCTACAGGCTGGTGCTATATGTATAGTAGAGTCCAATGCAGGAAAGATGGCAACACAGCACAGGGACTTGGTGGCTGACTCTCCAGGTCTCTCCTTAGGATCACACAACACAGTTCTCTATATGACTCCAATTTGCTCTGAATCACCTTCCCTTTCCTCTGAGCACTGGATAAATGGCTGAGAATGAGATTCTGAGTGCTGGCTCCTTAAGAGAGTACTTGAGTTTCTATCAGGCTCCCATCTCTCGCTGGAATGGAGAATCCCCATTGATTTTCACGGCCAGATATTATGTGGGCTCCTCTTCCTGGCTTTGGTGTTCTAGGCTGGGGATCCCAGCAATTGCCACACATGGGTTTAGGGCCAGCCCTCCCAGCATCTCTGTCCTTCCTACCAGTCTCTATGTGGCTTCTTTTGTAAATTCTTGGCTACAAGACTTTGGTTCAGCTAGTCTTCAGTTGGTAATTCAGGTTGGTTGATCTTTAATTTAGTTGTAAATCTGGTTTAGCACTGAGAAGAGGCAAGTGTAACTTTCACCTACTCCACAGCCATCTTGGATCCCCATAATCCTAATTTTTTAAAAACCCTAGATTTTTATTAACCTGTTACACTATTTCAGAGCTACTTATGGAGAAGGGAGCTAAATAGTGGACAAGCTGTTATCTCATTTTGCAAATTCATGGCTGAGGAGAGCTACCTCTACTGAATTATGGATAAACCTTTCCACAAAATTATTGAAATCTGGGACAATCCCAGGTCAATGGTTAAAGCAGATTAGAATTATTCCTCAACAACCTCAGACTTCAGCCTTACTTCTTTGGTGACATGAGAGCTTAGATAGGCTGAATATAAAGGAAATACAATGCCAGATCCAGTACCTTTATAAATTTTTGGCAACTACCTAAATCTTCCTTTTTTTATACTTTTGGGTTAGCGACCTCAACTTTTAGAGAAATAAGGAAAAACAGACACCAAGTGTTGGGATGATAAAGCCCTGGCTTACCTGCCCTGGTACTCAGAAGAAATATAAAAATGGGCTGCTGACCAAAGTTCTTAATGGCCAGGTATCTCTCTTCTCCTCTCACAGAACCATCCACACGCTCGTAGCTGTAACCTTCACACATGGGAAGAAAATAAATATTAACCCTTTTCGAATACTCTGTATAGAATAAAACATTGTCAGATCAAAACCAAATGCTACTTTTTGTCCCTTTCCACATACAGGCATGTCCCTACTTTAACCAAATCCCATGGACAAAATATAAATCTAAGGGTCATTTTATTGTTTTACCAAAGAACTTACCAAAATATACTCTCCTCTGGATTTTTTAAATACATGCAGTTGATATACTGGCCATTCCTGGACTTAATATTCAATTCTGACTATCCCAAGCAACACTGAAGCACACTGTGAACATGCTGTGAGGCAGTTTCCAATTTTGCTAAGACATAATTCTTAGATACATAAGCAGTAAGACAAACACTTGGGAGATGGTAAGTGAGCCTGCTTGATGGCCCAGCAGATGCCTTTTATTACCACTTTAGGCTCTACCACAGATCCATGCTGAGAAGGGGAATAATATGCTCAAATCATGTTTGTAAATCTGGAGATTCCTCAATGTGCCAACGGCATTTCCTGCAAGTGTCCACTGAACTAGGTGTCCACTGGTGGGGCAGCAAGTGGCTCTGAAAGACTGTCTATGAGTTCATTTATTTTTTTAATCATTTTTAATTTCTCAATTACAGTTGATGTAAAGTGTTGTATTAGTTTCAGGTTTGTTTATAGGTATTAGGTAGAGCTGCTATGTCACCCAGTGATTAGACATTATACAACTTATTAAGTGATAACCCTGATAAATCTGGTACCCATCTAACACCATACAGTTATTACTTTACATCTGCATGACTATTCTGTAACAACCAATTTACACTTTTCAATCTCTTTGCCTTTTCAACCCATCCCCTCACACTCTCCCTATTTGTCAACTATCAAGATGTTCTCTGTACTTATGAGTCTGTTTCTATACTAGTTGTTCATTTGTTTTTTAGGTTCAATTATTGATATGCACTTACTGCAATTTTATTGTTCATGTTTTTATCTTTTTTTCTTAGTCTTAAAGAAGACCCATTAATATTTCATGTAATATTGGTTTGGTAGTGATAAACTCTTTTAGCTTTTTCTTGTCTGATGAGCTCTTTATCTGTCTTTCAATTCTAAAAGATATCCTTGCTGGGTAGAGTAATCTTGGTTGTAGGTTCTTGCTTTTTATCATTTTGTCTATTTCTTGCCACTCCCTTCTGGCCTGCAAAGTTTCTGTTGAGAAATCAGCCAGCACTCTTTAAAAAAAAAAAAAAAAGCCAGCTGATTTTATTTATTATTTTTAAAGAAAGGGGAAGGGATGGAGAAAGGGAGAGAAACATCAACGTATGGTTGCCTCTTGCATGTCCCCTACTGGGTGGCCACAACCCAGGCACATGCCCCAACTGGAAATTGAACTGACAACACTTTGGCTCACAGGCCCATGCTCAATCCACTGAGCTACACCAGCCAGGTCAGCTGACAATCTTAATGAGAGCTTCCTTGTAGGTAAGTAACTGCTTTCCTCTTGCTATTTTTAAGATTCTGTCTTTAACCTTTGCCATTTTAATTATGACATGTTTTGGTGTGGGACTGTCTGTGCTTCCTGGACTTGTTATGTCTATTTCCTTCACCAGGTTAATGAATTTTTTAGTCATTGTTTAAATAGGTTTTTAATTTCTTGCTCTCTCTCTCTTCCTTCTGGCATCCATAACACAAATGTTGGTAAGCTTGAAGTTTTTCCAGGACCTCCTTATACTATCTGTTTTTTTTTATTCTTTTTTCTTTTTGCTATTCTGATTGGGTGTTTTCTGCTTCTTATATTCCAAATCACTGTTTGATTCTTGGCTTCATCTACTCTACTATTAATTCCCTATAAATTATTCTTAATTTCTGTTACTATATCATTTATTTCTGACTGGTTCTTTTTATGGTTAATACATCCTTTTTCATGCTATTTAAGTTCTTACTAAGTTCCTTCAGCACCCTTATAACCATTTTTTTTTAACTTTGTATCTGATAGTTTGCCTCCATTTCATTTATTTCTTTTTTCTGGAGATTTCTCAAGGTTTTTCATTTGGGACCTGTTTCTGTCTCCTCATACTGGTTGCTTCCCATTGTTTGTTTATATCTATTAGGTAGAGCTGCTACATCTCCCAGACTTGGTCTTGTGAAGTAGGTATCTTGTAGGGCCCTGTGGCACAGCCTCCCCAGTCACCCAAGTTGGGTGCTCCAGGTGTACCCATGTGGGCTGTATGCACTGTTCTCTTGCAGTTGAGTTTTGATTGTTGTTGACATCAAAGGAATTGACCCCCAGGCCACTCAGCTGCAGGACTAGCTGCAACAATAACATAGGAGTTGCACACAGCAGAAATGGACCCTACAAGAACTTGCTTTAGTGGGACTTTGGTATTCACTGAGTCTGCCCCTTAAGAGTGTTGCTTGTGGAGGTGGTAGGTTGTAATTGGCATGATCTAAAGCTGTCCACTGCCCTGGCTGGTGTGGCACAGTGGATTGGGTGCTGGCCTTTAAACCAAAGGGTCATTGTTTCGATTCCCAGTCAGGACACATGCCTGGGTTGAGGGCAAAGTTCCCAGTAGGGGCTGCACAAGTGCAACCACACATTGATGTTTCTCTCGCTCTCTTTCTTCCTCTCTTCCCCTTTGTCTAAAAATAAACTTTAAAAATCTTAAATAAATAAATAAAGCTGTCCAGGTGCACTGGCTCTGAGGCCTCCCAGGAGGTGTAAGGTTAGCCACTGTCCATGTCCTGCCTGAAGACACCCAGCACAAGCTACAGAGTGATCTTCAGATGGCTGCTACTTGTGCAGGGCTTGGAGGTACCCAGGGGAGGCCAAACTGCAAACCAAGGACAGCTGCTGCCTGTGGCTGTTCTGAGGCCACTTGGCAGGAGGTATGGGGTATTCTGTGGTCAGATGCATTCTGAGGCCAGATGCTAGTTATTTGAGAGATTTTAGAAAAGTCCAAAGCACGAGGCAAGAGAGGACATTTGTATTGAAAAGCCACTGGAAACAGCTTGGGTGGGTCCAGAAGAGGGTGAAACAAACACTGTGAGCCAGGTTGACAAGAGACTCAAATATGGCACCTGCCTGCCAACTCTATAAAGATGGGTCTCAGAAAAAGAACAATGGCCTCTGCTAGCACTTTTATCTGGCATAAAGCTGCCCCCCAACCTCTTGCCCTAATGCCAGAACAATTCAGTTCCCCCCATATATCCGTGCCTCCTTTCAAACTGCTGCCCCAGTGCTGGAGCTCAGAGAGAGTGAATGTGAGTAAGTATGTAACAGGCCCTTTAAGAGGACTGGCTGGGACTCCAGAAGCCTCCAATCCTTGCTAATTTTTACAGCCAGTAGTTATAAGGACTTCTCTTTCTAACTCTGGAACCCTGGGCAAGGTGGCCTGGTGTTGGGCTGGGACCCCATGGTCCTCAGGGTGGACCTCTGCAGCCGAGATAGCCCTCTTGCTCTTAAATTACTATACTTGGGTGTGGGACTAGCCCATCTGGGTCTCTACCCTCCTACCTATCTCAATGTGGCTCCTTCTTTAAATCTCTACTTGTAGGGCTTCCATTCAGGAAGACTTAAGGTGGTTCTGAATAATGGTTATTTGTAGTTTAGTTATACTTTTTATGTAGTTGTGGAAGGATTTGAGAACCTCATTTACCTACACCACCATCCTGACCAGAGTCTCAAGTTCATTTCCTAAATAGGAAGGTCTGGAGTGGCTACTTCTTCACAACTGATCTCAAAATCAACCAATACTACAGCCGCTTCCCATCATCCCACACAAATTTTATTATACATTAAATAGAGTCTCTGGTAATAACTTACATTCCTTATGTCTTTGTCTATATAAAATAAAAATTTCCTTCACCTTTTTCTTGATTGATAAGTGGGATCTGTATAATTTCGGTATGCATCTTTTCTACTGATCCTGAACAGTTACTCAACTGTTGAGATAAATGTTACAGAACACTGACAGCAACTGTAACTGAAACTGTTTATCATACATTTTCAAAAATTCTCAACATTTCTTCAACATGTTCTGCAGTACCCATATTTTTAAATCACATCACCAATGGGAATATGTGTTTAGTTCTGCCTACATGTCTCCACCCTGCTGTCAATCCTTGTGTCACATACTCCTCTCCTTACTTTCAATCTTCCTTTGGTTCTGAGTAATTTTCTTTTACTACTTTCCTCTGTAGCATCCCCATACCCTAGATTACTCTTCAGGGACCCATCTGAACTGTTAAGTCTAAAAACGGCTGAGTAACGTAGCAGCCAAGAAATGTCACCTCTATAATCCATGTAGTCTTGGAGAATGTCCAACATCTGGGTCATTTGGGAGAAAAGTAAAACTCGATGGCCCCTAGCAAGAAAAAGAAAAGTTTTAGGTGAAACTTACCAAAGAATGCAAGTTTATAAATAAATGAAATACTAAACTAGAAATATAAATGTCATAATCATGCAATAATCATGGGAACATGCAATTATTTGACTAGCACATTCCTAATGTTGGGTACTTTTGCCAAATTTGAGGTATTAGGTTGGTTGAGGCCCACTTGGGGTAGTAGTTCCTAGGGACAACTTTGAAATTCTTTGGAAACTGGGACTTATCTGGGGACTAGGAGGATCTGATACAGGCTGCACACCAGGATACTGAACACTTAGCTGAACTGTTAGAAGCTCTGGAAATGACTTGGTCTTCCAATGCACAACTCATGTCTCTGAGATCAAGTCTCTCAAGTTCTAAGTTAAAACCAAAACATCACCATGAACTGTGTGGCTCAGTTGGTGGGAGTTGTTCTACAAAGTGAAAGCTGCCAGTTTGATTATCAGTCAGAGCACATGCCTGGGTTGGGGATTCAGTCTCAGGTTGGGGTGCATATAAGAGACAATCAATAGATATTGCTCTCTCTCTCTTTCTTCCTCCTTTTCCCTCTCTCTAAAAATAAATAAATAAAATCTTTTTTAAAAAATCACATGTTAACAAAAGTGAGTATTTACTATGCCCTCATTATGTATCAATTCAATACAAGGTACCAGAAGTTAACTAAAAAAGGAATGCTTGATGTTATCGCTGTCCCTGTGGAACTGAACAACATAGCTGAAATGATACAGTTAATATCCCGCCAGTTAACTAGCTAGCAGATTAAGGCAGTATATGGCCAAGTGCTGGATTAGGATCCTAAGTGCTGTAATAATTCAGGAAAGGAAAGGATGATTATGGAGGAGATGGGGTGGGATGGGAAGGAATGGAGTGGAAGGTGTAGTACAAGTAGAACCTGAATCAGAGTCTTGAAAAAAGTAAAACTGGAAACAGTCTCAAGATATCAGTGAGTTGCTGATTATACTGGTTTTAACAGTCACCAGCTCAGAGCAGAAAATGTGAGCCTACTACCTACCTGGAATACAGGTATGCCAACAGTTTATCCAGCAGATAAAGTTTCCCACTGGCCTCAATCAGGTGTTCTCCAATTTCAAAAGGCTCTGGTTCCACACCTGGAAAAGAAAGAATCCATTCTCAATAGTGTGTCCTCAGTCAGGCCAGACTCTGTGAATGGAGAGGCCCATGGCCCAGCTCCTTCTAATTGATAATGGGCCCAAGTCTCATCTCTCTTTGAGGCAATTTATAATTGTTTGCATGAAGATCTTAGTGCTGCTTACCATCAGTCACAGAGCCTGATATACCTATATGCCTAATAAATGTTTATCCAAGGAACAAACCAAGTCTAGGAAACTGAGGCACAGGGAGACCAAAGACACCCAAAATTGAAATCTGGAGTCTTTCGCTCTAGAAAACAAATCAAGAAATAGGCTTAGCTGTATAAACTAGTAATTCTCAACGTGGAGGACAGCAGTCTGATTAACCTGGAGGGCTTCTTTCAAAATGTACATGTTCCCAACATACCCCTTCCTAGAAAAAAAAAGAAGTCCCAACATGCAACTAATTAAGATGCTGAAATTTCATAACTGCAGCAACAAATAAAGTGTGAGTTATACTAAAACAATTTTTAGTGCTACTTGGCAAAGATGCCCTTAAAATGACTACAGCAACCTTCTGCATTGGTCCTATCCATACTAGAGCCCCCACCACTACGGGAGTCCTGAAACTTTCCCAAAGGCTACCAGAGTGAATAAAAAAAAAGCAGTATGACTCACAGTGACCAGAGGGGTGGGGGGAGGAGGATAATGGGTGAAAGAAGGGGAAGGGGCAAGCAAAGGAACACAAACAGAGGACTCATGGGCACGGACAATGGGGGGATTGACAGTGGGAGTGGGAGGGGGTAGGGGCGAGCAATGGGAAAAAAGGTGGGATAACTGTAAGTGAGCAACAATAAGCTAAAAAGAAAACAAAACAGTTTGAATGAAAATGAAAATATTACATATCAAAATGTACAGAATATAGCTAACACAGCACTTAGAGAGAATGTACAGACATCTGTAAAAGGAAAGGGAAGCAGCAAAGTAGGCTGAGAAGCAGCAGATGTAACATAGGCAGAGAAGAGAAAGTACTGTCCCAAAAACCAAGTGAAGAACAAGAAAAAAGTGATCAACTATGTCCAAAGTTTTGAGACATTAATTAAAGTGTAAACTGACAGCCTGGCTGGTGGAGCTCAGTGGATTGAGTGTGGGCCTGTGAACCAAAGGGTTGCAGTTCGATTCCCAGTCAAGGCACATGCCTGGGTTACAGGCCAGGTCCCCAGCAAGAGGTGCACGAGAGGCAACCACGCATTGATGTTTCTCTCCCTCTCTTAGTCCTTCCCTTCCCTACCCTCTAAAAATAAATAAATAAAATCTTTTAAAAAATGCACACTTTGTTAATAATAAAAAAAGTTAACTGCCAATCACTGGTTGGGCAACATGGAGAACACTGGTAAACTAAGAACAGTAGTAATGAAAGGCTGAGTGGGTTCAAGACAAAGGGATATCTTATCACATAAAAATGATTAGATAAATCCAGATTATAAGACATCCCCTAAAATAAATGACCTTGATTCTTCAAAACTGTCAATTTCATGAAAGGCAAAAAGGGCTAAACAAGGTAAGAGATGTTTCTAAATTACAGGAAAATAAAGAAACATGACAAATGGAAGCAGAGTTTATAAATGGATCTTAAATTGAAAAAGGAAACAGGAAAACAGTCTTAGGGATACTATAAAGGACAACTGAAAAAATTTGAATATGATCAATATATTTATTAACATTAACATAAAGTATTAATAAAATGACAAAAAACAAACAGCAAATACAAGTAATTCTTTTGAAAAAATGTGTTATGTTGGCCACAGAAATATTAACAAAAAGTAGTGTGAGAAAAGGCGAACTGCCTTACCATCAAATAAATACGGGTGATCCACACACTTTCGAAGCTGGGACAAGATATTCTGAAGTTTAACTTTCTTTGCCATCTCATTTTCAAATGCATCTGAAATGTAAAAAAAATAAATAAATAAGGAGGAAGCAGAGAGATGGACTACTGAACAAAAACACAAACCCTCTAAGTTTTCATAAATAATCTTACTCATTTTAATCAATTATTTACTCAAATAATCTTACTCACCTTTCGAACCTATATTAACCTCCCAAATTTCACTGAATTTCAGTTAGGAATTAATAGCATGTCCATATGAAGTTTCCTCAACCACCACTTTGTGTTAAGACCCTAATCATAAATTAAACTCAGGAGTACTTTGTTACTCTTTTGTATTCTAAATTTCCTTCTTTAATCACTGCTCTGGAGCCAAAGGACAGAAAAATACGAACTGAGAGACTGTTCCACTCCTATTTCTCCTTTTCACTCTGAACTCCTCCCAGTAAATCTGATTCAACAAAAACATTTTAAAAATTAAATATCTAACTGGGTGGGAAAATGAAAGGCATGACTGCAACACCTAGAAGCGTTTGCTTAACCACAGGCAATAACAAAAACTGAGCTGGGGGAAGAGGGAGGAAATTTCATAACTGCAGCAACAAATAAAGTGTGAGTATTACTAAAGACACTCAGCCAGTTTCACTGCAGCTGACCTGAATATATGCAGAATACAAAATTCCATCCCATAGTCTCCCCATACAAAGCAAATGTGATTATAAAATAATTCCCTGCATGAAGACCACATCCTTATTTAGTTTCCAAACAGAAAAGTGCCCTCTGAGTACCTAGATCTTTCATCAAAATGGCCTTGTAGTATTTTTTCTGCAATGCTGACATGCCATGGTATATCACTACTTCTGTCTTCTTGGGAAGCTCCGTAGCTACGTCAGCTTTCACTCGCCTCAGCAGAAATGGCTGCAAAAGTTTATGTAGTTCACTTGCTGCATAAGAAAAAAAAACCCACAAGAAATGTGAAATGGAAGTAAGACAAACTATTAAAGAACATACAGCAATTTATTTTTATTTCTCATTTTCATGCCAATTCTGCATTCTAGGCCAATATGGTAATTTTTCAGTGTTTCTTCCTTCACTGGGTTCTTTCCAATCCTTCTGAAATCATTACTAGCTCTTAACAAGAACTAGGAACACTCAAAAAACTTCATTTTACCAATAATCTCATTGATCAGCATAGCATCTTAGAAATTCAGGGCAAGTAAGTAAGCTTGTCCCCATTTCTAGAGCTAAGTGAAGCTCACAAAAATTAAGCATCTTACCCAAAGTCACATAACTAGATGCCACTGTTGCTAGTATTCAAACTTAGTTCTTCTGACTTAATCTCCCTTGTTCATCCCCCAAGTGTGGTGAACTCCAAAAGCTATCCAAAACTGGAATTACACCAAATGTACAATTGTCAGACACATCAAATAAAAATACAAGAGCCAACATAAGTCTGAATTTCAGATAAATAACAAATAATTTTAATACAAGCATGTCCCATGTATTATTTGACTAGGTATTATATACTTTATCTGGCAACCCTAAGCATGTGGGCAATCAGAGCAGGTTCCCCACAGAATCTTCACCCTGAGGTATCGGGATTTTTGTGTGAGAAGGCTTTCCAACTCATATTCAGTAAGTACATTCAAACTCACTAAGCAGAATGCCTACCATTTGTCTTGAATAAACAGCCTAAGATAATATTATGGAGATATAGAGATAATTCTATGAAGCAGATACGAGAAGAAGAAGCCTACAACTGGCAGATGTATGAATGAAGAAGACTTCCCTCCTTCACTCCCACCACCCATCCATCCCAGACTTTCGGTTCTGGTGCCGTGTTGAAAGCGTCAGTGCTATGGAATGCTGAACAGTAGTTTGGGGCTATAACACCCAAATACTCTTCTACCTCAGGAAGTAGCACAGAAACTTAACAAAGTTCTTATAGAAATTATATTTGGAAAAAAATAAAGTCTGAAAATCAGCAGACACCTATTTCTTCCAAAAATGACCCAAAGAAGGCCAATTATAGACTCGTGTAACAAATAAGAGTCATGATAGCAGACAATTGGGAATAACATGAGTAACCTACCATAATCTGATTTTTGTGTGTCTCTTTAACTTCCTGGAAGGTATCCTCTGGATACTGATTCTTTCTTTTCTATCTATAACCATTATCTATTTTGTACTAGGGCAGCTTCTGGGCCCAGGCTTCTTGGGAACAATTTGTCAGAAGGGCACTTGCCTGACTCAGACTCTTGCTCAATATCCTGGTAACGCTGAACAAAATCTTCTACCTCCTCCTTGGAAAAGACATCAGGCTCCACAAAACTGAGGAGGGAGTAGAGCTCTTGGAGGCTGTTCTGGATGGGGGTTCCGGTCAGCAGGAGATTGAAAACTACTGAGAACTCAAATACATTAAAAAAATAAAGTGAAAAATCTATAACACTGGAAAGCAGGACTGAGTTTCCTATCACAACCTTTATCCATACAAAGAGAGGCATGACTTAATGGAATGACCACAGGGATATGAAATCAAAAGGCTCAGGTTCAAGTTGTATACTGTTTGATGTAGGAAATAATACTTTTCAGTTTCAACTCTGACAAGGAGATAATAATCCGGCAATGGAGATACTGTTAAAAGGATGTAAGTAAAATCACTTTGTAAACTCTGAACTACTACATGAGTATTCAATATGGTCATTATTATTTAATCTATGTGGGGATTCAAGCCACCTTCTCACCTACATCAGGGAATCTACTGAGGCATCAGAAGTACATACCATATACTCACGCAGTTTGAGAAGCCCAAAATTATAGCAGCAGGCCCCACCACTACAAACACAAACAGAAGATCTATACTAACTTTACAGTTCATCACATATAACACATCAAGACTTCTGATGTCTCCAGACATAGGGCCATACAGCCCAAAATGCAAAAAAGTTCTTTCCATTTGAGCAACAGATGACAACAACATGAATAAGTGACTAATGAAGTAAAAGGTTAGGAAAAGCAGTAACAATACATATTAGATTAAGCAAAGAACAACTCCTGACCTGCCATTAACAAGAATATACAATATTTGAATTAAACAGTACAGCAAAATGGGAAAGCCATATCCTATGTATGTATGTATATTACTATTATTTAGATCCTCACCAGAGGATACATTTACTGACTTTAGAGAGAGACAAAAGAGGGAAGAGAAAGAGAAACATCAATTGGATGCCTACTACACACACCCTGAGGACCAAACCTGCAACTTAGCAATGTGCATGGATTGGGAATCAAACCTGCAATCTTTTGGTGCATGGAAAGAGGCTATGACCAACTGAACCACCCATCCGGGCTGTGTATTATTTTAAGTACCAAAATACAATATGTATGTGTGTATACTTATATGTGTGTTCATACCATATTTTGGTTTTAAAATAATTTATTTTAATTTTAAAAATAATAGACATGCAAATTTATATGTCCAGGTGTAAAAAAGCACAGCAAAGGATATGGTGGTAGAAACACCAAATGTTAATATGTACACAGGGAGAGGATATTAGAAGTTTTTACTTTCATCTTATTATTTATATTGTGATTTGGGAGAAAGTCATAAGAAGATACTGTTTTTGTCATAAGAAAAGGTAACAAATGAAATAACACAAATGGTTAAAACTGACTTGAATATGTTTTGAGTTTTTTGGTAATATCCTTGTTTCCCTATTAAAATAATTTTCTTTCGGACTTTCAGCCAAGATGGAGGCGTCTTCGCACAACCAAGATAGAGAAAACATCAATTTAGGAACAGAGTAACAATCAAAACTGACAGAAAATTGATCTGAATAGAAGTCAGACAACCAAGAAAATAGATGCGTTCATCCAGACCGGCAAGAGGGGTGGAGTCAAGCAGCCCAGCATAGGTCACGGTGTGGAGAGCAGACAGTTCCAGTTTGGACTGGGCGCATGAGGCATCCGGGGCATGCAAGACCACAGCGGGTAGACCCTGAATGTGCAAGCAGCAGCTGGCAGACCCTGGCCAAGGGGTGGCAACTGGAAGACCCAGCGAGACAGCAATTGTGAAGCAAAGCACTGCGCACAACCCAGGATCACAGCACTGGGAAATAGAGCCTTGGGGCACTGACTGAGGACACCTGTGGGGACTGAGGAGCAGGAAGGGACTCCCAGCCTCTCAGGAGAAGTCCCTGGAGGGTCCCACAGTGTGCACAAGCCCACCCACATGGGAACTGGCACCAGAGGGGCCCAGTTTGCTCAGGGGAACCAGCAGAAGGGACTCAGGTCCCATGGAGAGTGGAGCAAGCACCATTGTACCCTCTCAGACCCTGCCCCCACATACAAAGTCACAACCCAGCAACTGGGGCACCCCACTCTGGTGAACACCTAAAGCTCCGCCCCTCTGTACATGACAGGCCCAACCAGACCAAAGGTGGGGGGAAAAAAAAGAGATGGCTCAAACAGAATTTAAAGCCCCAGATCCAGTTTTTTTAAGAGAACGAGAGATAGCCAACCTATCAGATGCACAGTTCAAAGCACTGGTGATAAGGATGCTCACAGAATTGGTTGACTTTGGTCAGAAATTAGATGAACAAATGCAGGCTACAATAAAAGAAATGAAGGAAAACGCACAGGGAACCAATAGTGATGGGAAGAAAACTGGGACTCAAATCAATGGAGTAGGCCAGAAGGAAGAAAGGAACAACCAAACAGAAAAGAATGAAGAAATACGAATTCAAAAAAATGAGGAGAGGCTTAGGAACCTCCAGGACATCTTTAAATGATCCAACATCCAAATTATAGGGATACCAGAGGGAGAAGAGAAAGAGCAACAAGTGGAAAACTTAACTGAACAAATAATGAAGGAGAACTTCCCCAATCCAGCAAAGCAAATAGACTTCCAGGAAGTCCAGGAAGCTCAGAGAGTCCCAAACAAGTTGGACCCAAGAAGGAACACACCAAGGCACATCATAATTACATTAGCCAAGGTAAAAATGAAGGAGAGAATCCTAGAAGCAGCAAGAGACAAGGAGACATTTACCTACAAAGGAGTTCCCATCAGACTGTCAGCTGATTTCTCAAAAGAGACCTTACAGGCAAGAAGGGGCTGGAAAGAAGTATTCCAAGTCATGAAAGGCAAGGACCTACATCCCAGATTGCTCTACCCAGCAAAGCTTTCATTTAGAATGGAAGGGCAGATAAAGTACTTCCCAGATAAGGTCAAGTTAAAGGAGTTCATCATCACCAAGCCCTTATTTTATGAAATGTTAAAGGCACTTATCTAAGAAAAAGAAGATTAAAAAAATGTATAGTAAAATGACAGCAAACTCACAATTATTAACAACCACACCTAAAACAAAAACAAAAGCAAACTAAACAAACAACTAGAACAGGAACAGAACCACAGAAATGGAGATGACATGGAGGGTTAGCAACAGGGGAGTGGGAGGAGGAGAGAGGGAGAAAAGGTATGGAGAATAAGTAGCAGAGATGGTAGGTAGAAAATAGGGGGAGGGCAAGAATAGTATGAGAAATGTAGAAGCTAAAGAACTTATGACACAGGGACATGAACTAAAGGGGAGGAATGTGGGTGGGAGAGGGTGTACAGGGTGGAGGGGAATGAAGGGGGAAATGGGACAACTGTAATAGTATAATCAATAAAATATATTTTAAAAAATAATAATTTTCTTTCTTCTTCTGACTCTGGAGAGAGGGGAGGGGAGAGAGAGAAACATCAATGTGAGAGAGGAATATCTATCAGCTGTCTCTAGTTGGCACCCTGAGCAGGAACCAAACCCACAACCCAGGCATGTATCTTGACCAGGAATTGAACCTGATACCTTTCAGTTTGCAGGACAAAACTCAACCAGCTGAGCAACACTTGCCAGGACTGTTTCTTTATAAAATGTATAATCAATGTTCACCCATTCATGCCTGATTGGCTTTGGAGGCAAAGTTTTCATAGTATTACAAGTGTGGAAACTAGCAGAAAATAAATTTCCAACAACCAAATCACATTTTTGCAACGTGTGTTCACCAAGCAAAGAGTTGAGATGACCAAAGAACACAAGGTCATAAAGAAAACCAAGGCTGTTTGTTGGTCACTACGATCAACTTCTACTATTACATCAGTTAACTATTCATGATGTAAAAACTATTACATCAGTTTTTTATTCAAAGCAGTGTCTGTTTTGGCATCAAAACTTATAACTGGGTTTAAAACAATCCAGAGACAATCCCAGTTTGTATATAATATTTTGTAAACTTTTTTATGTAAAATATTTATAAATATCATCTATGTTATTAAATATTCTTCTACATAATTTTTCAGCATAATCTTACCTTGTAAATGTAGTATATGAACGTAGCATAAATTATATAACCAATTCCCCATGTTTCACATTTAGGCTACTTCCAATTTTTACAAACAAGCCGAAAGCAATACTAGGAAGGGGACAAAAGGCACTTCTCAGCTCTATTAGTAAGTGAATTTTTTCCAACCAATTGGTTGTCTACAATTTAAACCTCACCTAAAAAGGATGCTTAGATGACATAGAACAATTTCCTCACATAATCCCTCTAAGCTATAGTTTCCTTATGAATAACAAGAAAAGGCTCTGAAACCAGCCACAGAACTTAAGTTTTCCCACTCCAAACTTAGTGTTCTTTTACTATATGTACTTCTCCCCTTTTAAATTAGTAAACCAACTTGGTAGTTTATGAAGCAGTCTGTTAGGAACTTGGGTACCAGCATATATAAACCTCTTGGGGAAGGGACACTGTTACAAGGCCCTAAAAGGAAGGCAAAGGAAGGGGAGGCGAGATGATGGACGAGCAAACGGAAGCCATATCCTCCCAGGACCAATCTGGAATTACAACTAAAATGTGGAGAAATCACCCAGAAGAAACAACTGAACAATAGCAAGACATAAGACTGATAACCTCAGTCTGACAGAAGAATCATCTTCTCAGCACTGACTGACTGGTAAGGAGTAGAGACTCAAGAAAGCTGGCTGAGTGTCCACAGGCAGCAGCACCAAAGGTATAATTAAGCAGCCAGCTTGATCCCCCTTAGAAGAATGGGGTCGAAACCCTAAGCAGGGATCCCCAACCTAGAGTACCTGAGCCCAAAAAGTACACAGATAACAACTGGTAGTGACAAGCAGCAGGGTTGTTCTCGGCCAGAGACTGATGGCTAGAGATGCAAAGAGCTGTTTAAAGGTCCATTGCACAAATTTCATTTACAACCACTTACCCGGGACTCTGGCAAAGGTGGCTGCAGAGTGGAGTGGTGATGCCTGAGGAGAGACTGGTAACAGAAGCTTTGGGGAGAGAACTGAGAGAATAGCCACCCGGGATCGGTGCAGTCATTGCCCATATAAAAGCAGCCACCCTGCTCAGGCAGACCACTCCCCTCCACACAGCAGCAGCCTGAGGGAAAAATATAGCCCCAACAAAAAGAGGGACTCTGCCCAGCCCTATGGGGCTTAAGCCTGACTGCTGAGTGTGGAGTGACTACATGAATAACTGACGGAGACAGCCACAGAGAGTAGATCCCTGGCAGTCTCAGGGAAGGCTGTGTAAGGTCAGAAGGCAACAACAAATGACATCTGCAGAGGTCGATCCAGAAAGAAAAAACACTGACAAATACTAGAGGCTACCTAGACAAAATCCACTGTGGCCTTCTACATGATTAGCAATAATTTATTTCCTGCATAGCTTTTTAACATTCATTTCTTCTCCAGCAAGTTTATGCATATTAAGTCACTAGATTTTATACTACAGTTTATTTCTCTCCCTTCCTATAGTAGTCTTAACCTCTTTACACTCTTATTAATACTGGTTCATTTGCTGTTGATAGTGGAATTACTAGGGGTAGATATTTTTACAGACGTTGGTTTGTTCCCTAGGCTTTGTGGTTTTATTCTGGCAACACCAGCACAACACCATCCAAGACACGGTGGGTGGAGGGACCCTCACTCAACCAGCTGGAGAGAATGACCCAACAAAGAACTACCCCAAAACAATAAAAAAAAAAAAATTACATCCAGAAAGCCAACATAAACAGCACAAAGGGCATCCCAACAGCAGCAAGTCCAAGAGATCAAGGAGACTGCACCGCTGAAACTACACAACACTGAAGAAAGAAATTAAGGAAGACAAAAACAAATGGAGAAGTATATACCATGCTCATGGATTGAAAGAATTAATATCATAAAAATGTCCATACTACCCAAAGCATTTTATAGATTCAATGCAATCCCTATTAAAATATCAATGTCACATTTCACAGATACAGAGCAAATATTTTGAAACTTTATATGGAACCATAAGTGACCCTGAATAGCTGTCACAATTTTGAGAACAAAAAACAATGTAGAAGGGATCACAACTTGATATCAAACTATATTACAAGGCCACAGTAATCAAAACAGTCTGGTACTGGCATAAGAACAGATACATATAGATCAATGGAACAGAACAGAGAACCCAGAAATAAACCCGAGTTTCTACAGTCAATTAATATTCCACAAAGGGGGAAGAAGCATAAAATGAAATAAACCTAGCTTGTTCAAAAAATGATGTTGGGAGATCTGGACAGCTACATGCAAAAAAAATGAAACTTGACCACCAAATTACAATATATACAAAAATAAGCTCAAGATGGATAAAAGACATAAATATAGGTCGCAACACCATAAAAGTATAAGAGGAAAATACAGGCAGGAAAATCTCATATATTCCATGCAGCAACATTTTCACCGATATGTCTCCTACAGCAAGGGAAATAAAGGAGAGATTAAACAAATGGGATCTTATCAAAATAAAAAACTCCTGCACAGCTAAAGAAAACATTAGCAAAATGAAAAGGGAACCAACCATATGGGAAAATATATTTGCCAATGATACCTCGGACAAGGGTTTGGTCACCAAAATTTATAAAGAACTCACACAACTCCACTCCAGGAAGACAAACAAACCAATTAAAAAATGGGCAAAGGACCCAAACAGACACTACTCCAAGAAGGACAACCCAGAGACATATGAAAGGATGCTCAGCATCACTAACCATCAGAGAGATGCAAATTAAAACTATCATTAGATAGCACTTCACACTGGTCAGAATAGCCATCATAAACAAATCAACAAACATCGCAAGTACTGGTGAGGTTGTGGAGAAAAGGGAACCATAGTGCACTCTTGGTAGGAATGCAGATTGGTGTGTAAGCCACTGTGGAAAACAGTATGGAATTTCCTCAGAAAACTAAACATAGAACTGCCTTTTGATCCGGTAATTCCACTGCTGGGATTATACCCTAAGAATCCTGAAACACCAATTCAAAAGAACCTATGCACCCCAATGTTCATAACAGCACAATTTAGAATAGCCAAGTGCTGGAAGCAGCCTAGGTGCCTATCAGTAAATGAATGGATCAAAAAACTATGGTACATTTACACAATGAAATACTTCACAGCAGAAAGAAAGAAGGAGCTCTTACCCTTTACGACAGCATGGATGGATTTGGAGAGCATTATGCTAAGTGAAATACGCTAGGCAGTGAAAGACAAATACCATATGATCTCACCTAAACACACAAGCAACAAGATATAACCAGAGACGCTGAAATTAAGAGGAACTGACAGTAACCAGAGGAGAGGTGAGGGGATAACAGGGGGGAGACGGTGGGGGCTGGGGAAGGGGGCACTGTCGTGAAGGACACATGGACAAAGCCATAGTGGGGTAAGGTCAAGAGCGGGAGGTTGGGATGGCTGGGGTAGGTGTGATCAGTGGAGGGTAAATGGAGACAACTGTACTTGAACAACAATAAGAAAAAAAGAGAGAGAGAAATATGAAATAAGGCAAATAAAAGTATATTGAAATAGCAAAAATTTAGAACAAACTTCAATGTCCAAAAACTGAGGGATCATTAAACAAATCACATTGACACATATGGTCAAATATATAGCAATGAAAAATAACTTCTGAAAAAATGACGATATGGAGAAATAGTCATGATATATTAATTGAAAAAAAAACATAAGGTAAAACAGTTATGTCTCTTTTTAATTTTAAAAATGCATCTATGCTATTTTTATGAAATTCAAAATTAGGAAAGACCAGACTATGATGATCAAGATTTAGTGGGGAATTGGCCCTGGCTGGTGTGGCTCAGAGGACTGAGTTCAGGCCTGTGACACAGGAAGTCGACAGTTCAAATCCCAGTCAGGGCACATGCCTGGGTTGCGAGCCAGGTCCAGTTTGAGGGATGTGTGAGAGGCAACTGATCAATTCTCTCCCACATCTCCTTCTCTCCCTCTCCTTCTCCCTCTCTCTCCTCTCCTCTAAAAATAAATAAAACATGGAAAAAAAGATAAGAAATCAAAGGACCATAGAGCAGATGGGAACTCACTAGGGGATAGCAATCTCTGAGGCTGGGTTAATAATACTGGCCATATCTGCATTAAAATGCTAAAAACTGCAACTTTTAGCCAGTAAATATAAAATCTAGATGTAATACTTCTCTCCAAATGACCTCCAAATTTATTAATTGTTTATAGGACAGGAACCAAACTTCGACGATGGTCACAGAAATTCAGACATGTGGTCTCCTGAATGAACAAGCCTTTATTTGCTCAAGGAGAAAGGTACTTCACAGGCACTAGCTGTTCCACTGGCCCCTCAGAAAAGATGGCAGACTTCGGGTACAGTGACTTTTCTCAACTACTTTGCCAGAATGACGTCAGATATCAAGAAAAAGAAATGACATCAAGGGTGTCATACTCAAATGAGAAAGACAAGAAAGGCTCAAAGTAATATTCAATGGCATGAAATCTGTTGCTTTGTGACTATGTGTAAACCATCACATTTTTTAAACAGGTAAATGTGGAGAGGGGTACAATATATCACCTGTATCTGCTATTACAGACAGAAGAATTATAAAAAAATATTTTTTAAAGAAATTTCCCCTTTAAAGAGAATTCAAACATTTCAAAAAATACAATGTATTTTATTGGAGTAGGGACTTATTCACGGATAACCAGATTTTAGTAAACGTGTAAAAGACAGAGGAAGAAGTTAAGCCATTAAGTACCTCTACTGTCACCCACAAAATGTTCATTCATCCCTGAAGAAATGCGACTGAAAATAATGTTTCAACTTAATTTGCTCTTTACAGGTCTAAACTAATATATTTTAAAAGGGAGTTGTTTAAAAACTAAGACTATCCTATGAGCTTACCTCTGAAAGTGTCTTATGCAGCAAGGAGGTTTGATTTTTCAACCTGTGAGCTTCATCCACAACAAGAATACTCCAATGGAAGCTGTGAGAGAAAATCCAACTTTTAGTTTTGTGTACGTCAAACATGATCTCACATCCAAAAGTCTTAATACAGAACTGTGACTATTGCTGGGAAGATGAACACTAAGCCCATTCTATCAGAAGCACACTCAAACTGTTTTCTTATCTGACAGCCTGTCATATACATAAGACAATATCCAGTTAAGGTACTAAAATTAGAGTAATTTTTCCAAGGTAAGAAAGACCTATGCATCGAAGGCAGAAAGGAAGAAGCCAGAGACAGAAAGAAAAAGGAAACATTTATGACCCCCTACTGTGTGTCAGTCACTGAGCTTGGATCTTATGTATGTTATTTAATCTGAAAGAATATGGTGAACAGACATTATTGTGCTTATTTTACCAACAAGACGACTAAAGTTCAGAAAGGTCAGGTGACTTGGTTAAGGTCATAAAGGTATTATGAGGCAGAGCTGAGATTCAGACTGAGGAAAAAAGGCAAGAGACAATGGTGTCACAGTAGTTTAAAAAGTATGGTTTACAAATGAGGAAGTGGTGAATGTTACAGATGTCTAGGAAGATACATCCTTTGGATTTGTTAAAAGGGAAGTTACTGGCTACCAGAGCACATTTTATAGCACAGTAGGTTACAGCAATTCCTTAAGAGGTTCCGTCAAACACTCTTGGGAAGCTATTCATCCAAAAAATAATTCAAAATATAAAAAAATATGTATGTCTGCAAATGCTCCCAGGAGCATTATTTAAAATAGCAAAAAATAAACAAAAACTAAAAATAATAATAGGTCCAATTATAGGTGATGATTATATAGCATTTTAAATAATAAAGATGATTATGTTGCAATAAGATATGGTAACTACATAACTACAAAATATATAAATATTACATATCCTTTTACACAAATGTGTAAACCATACAAAAAATAATAGAGTGGAAGTTATATGATTTTTTTTAACTTTTTGTTCAGAAACATTCTGTAATCTGATTATATCAATTTACATTAAAAAAATTAACTGTATATATAAGTAAAACAAACTATTGGGCAGAGAAATAAAAATCTCTCAAAAATTAGAGAAAGATCTTGAGCAGAGGTTGGCCTTACAAGGAGGAAGTCCTCTTCATCAGAAGCTACAGAGAAAACCCAGAAAATGGGTATAGAAATAGATACCTAGTACCATTCACCTACTAAGAGTGGTATAGGTGGAGGGAGATTGGGGGTCCAAAGAGAACACAGGAATTGGGATCATTCCCACTGCAAAGCATGAACAGGAGAGGCATTTAAGAATTATAAGGAACAAAGGTCCAGATGAAATTAGACACAAGTCGTAGATAAGGTGTGAAAGCAGCTACAGTATAATGCTTTGTGCCTGACTGAATTAGCATTCAAAAGAGGTTAGGTCCTGTTCCCTTGTGAACAACCAGATATTTAGGTTTTTACACACAGCATGCATCCAATAAAAGCTTGTTCAATGGGACAGGACAGAGGGAGGTGGATTTTGGCTTAATGAAAGGAAGTAGGTCAAAGCACTGATCAAAGGACACTCTAAAGGATGCTCTGTGGAAAGAAAGAGGTGGAGGAAACTCTTGCACTGAATAAAGTAGGATAAGGAAACATCTAACTTTCTTAATCCAAAGACTGTATAAGCCTATTGTCTATTATCAGAAAAATTTCCTATTTTTCCTACTGTTACATGCACAGTCTTAATTATCCATAATAAATTTCTTTAGGGCAAAAATTACAATACAGTATAATACACAGTGTAACCTGGCCAAAGGGAGGGACAAAGTAGGTTTACACTTGTCTGTGTGAAAAATAATATAATAATTAATAAGCAATAATACAAGAATAAACTGTTTTGTGTATTCACAACTGTAAACCTACTTTTGTCCACCCCTGTATATCAAAAGAATGTATCTATTTTTGGGATTCATATCATGAGTCAACATTATAAATGTCCCTTCATTACTTAAGTTTTTAAATTCACCTGGAATAGATTCCAGACAGATAATCTGACATAGAAAGACTGTATTTCTGCTGAACCATATATAACTGCAGTGTACCTAGATCCTCTGAGAAGCTCTCTTAAAAAAAGGCTCCATAGCACAAGTGCTGGGTTTGGATGTGCAGTCTGCAATTTTCTAGTAGATGGTTACCTAATCTCTTACTTTCCTCACCTATAAAACAGATGATAATACCTGCCTACTGGGGTTTTCATGAAGACTAAATAGGTTAATTTATATAAAATACTTAATAACATTTATGTCCCAATCTTCTCATTCTTTGAGACTTCCCATATATTGCCTTGTATTATGGATATCTCTATATTTTTTATCGCTCTCCTCGAGTTTAAGTCCCCTTAGGGTGCTCTATGGTTTACCTTCCTGGTATTTCTGATGACTCCCAGAACAGTGTCATTCCAGAGGAGAGATCTTCAACAAATATTAAGTTGGACATTAATTTAAAGGGGGGGGGGGGTAAAGCATATCCTCTTCTAATGAAAAATTAAGATCACATTCTGACTTAAATGAAAAGTGAAACAAAACACTTGATGGAAGTCATGAAATCTATGACTAAGCATTTAGTATTTTAAAAAATGCTGAAGAAAGAAATCCAAGTCAAAAGAACCTGAATGAGAAGTAACACTTAAAATAACTTAAAATACTAATAAGCACTCTGAAAATAAAAGTTAATTGAATATTAAAGATGAAAATCCCCACCTAACCATGTGATAACTACACATGCAATGAAGAATGAAAGTAACGTATCTTCTTTTCTTATTTACCAGTAGTCTAGCTCTTGTGTAATCTACATTGTAACTGTTACCTTGACCATACACTGCACAACATGTCATCCCTATTACCAGGTGGTACTAAGAGTTAAATCTAAGTTTCCTATACTTCATAAGCTCATATGAAGGCTGAAAGCGTATTAATTAGAAATCAACTTAAAATTCCCTTTCTAAAAAGTTAATTTTGTAGCACTGGTGGCTACTTTAATATACTTCCAGGAAAAAGTTCAAATCAGTCACCTCCTTTATTATAGTCAAATCTCCAAACTGCAGTCCTGAAGTTGCAATTTAAAGAATCTAATATCTGTTAACCACCCACCATGCACCCTTATTTCATTTAATCCTCACAACAAACATCCGAAGTAAGAGATTTAATTATCCCCATTTTACACATGAAGAGGCTGAGGTTCATGGACATTAAGTTATTAACCCAAGGTCATGCAGCTAATGAGTAGGGGACTAGACTGTAGGACTTCTGCTATGCCACCTCTTTGTAAATAAGACTCATGGCAGACAGGCATACCAGGATAGAAGCAAAGTACTAAAATAGAAAGACATGACTGTCATGATACATTCAACACAATTTATAAAGAAGTGCAACATACTCACGATTTCAGAAATGATGTATCTTTCAAACAAATCTGGAAAAATTAAGGAAAATACATTATAAAGGCTGGTACTAGTATACCTCTGATAATAATGAGCTAGTTTCTAGCTAACGCTCCTAAACTATAGGGGTTAGCTAAGTCTTACTCGTTCGCTAAGTAAAAAAAGTTATGAGCATAATTTCTAAGTAGCAGTACCTTACAGACAAGCAAAAGGAAAGCAGGAGTAAGTCCTGCTTACAGTGACCCCATCTCAGCATGAAGAACAAGGACTACACAATGGGCCAACTGTCCTCCATTCCCTTCCTCCAGTTACAGGGACAATGACTCAGCCCACAAAACTTTCCTTCTATTCATTGACCAAGAAGCAGCTTCAGTGTCACTTCCGTGGAAAGCCTTCCCCTTCGGACCCACCAGGAAAGAGAGGGAGATATCTAACTAATTTGGAACACCGTAGTCCTTCATTTCCTTTGGTCACAGCCCCATTCTGAGAATCTAAATGAAGTAGACTTCCCAGAAAAATGTTTGCTCGTTAAATATAATTCCAGTGGATTCTATAACTTCTAAGGTCCCAGGTTAAGAGGTCTTGCTACAGAGAAACAAATGGATACCTCATAGGTAGTTAGCAACACATGAAAATGTGGCTTCTGTTTTAGGTCTTGCTGTAGGTGGGCTCTCTCCTCTTTGTCACCTGCATATGTTATACAGGAAAGGCCTGGAGCAAATCTGAATCCAAGAAAAAAGGTAGATGAAGACAAACACAGAGCCATAGAAAAGGGCATGCATATCTGGAAAACTACATTTCATGGGAGGACTGCAGACACACAGGTGCCCTATAATCACAAAGAATCTTGGGACTCCATAACCCTGTGTGAAGAGGTAGAAGGGTAAGATGAACATCTAAAAAAAACTGGCCTTGTGCTAACTCTAAAAACAAAAGTATTTTTTCCACGTTGGTTACTCCCTATGTCACTATGAAAAAGATGGTTTCTCCTTTAGCTCAGCAAAATTTAACTAAAAATGAGGACCAACCTTCAAATTTCCAAATAGTAACAATAACACCCATTGGACCCTCCCCCCATCAGATCTTGTCTTCATTTACATTACCTCAGATAAGAGTTTTCTGGAATAAACTCACTGTTTAGGATAATCTGTTATTTTATCATATTTCACATATCACGCAGAAAAAAATCTTCATCAATGCAAAAAATAAAATTTCAGCTATATCTACTATGTACCTCTCCATCTCTTCTTTCCAGTTGCTCAAAACAGACAAGGGACAAAGAATCAGAAATGGTCCTTCATCATTTAATCTTCCTGCCAAGTAAATGAAGAGAGCAATAGTCTGAAACACAGAAAAAGAAGGCAGTTTTGGTCACATTTCCACATGAGAAACAACCACAAATTTACTATAATCTTGTAGAGAACACAAGCTTTTACTTAAGAGTTAATTTATAAAAAAAAATAATGTACACATTAAAAGAGTCATCCATTCCTAGAGTGAAATCATGTAAGCTTCAGTGTAATTGCCAAAGAAATCTATGGCACTCAATTATATCAATAGTTAACAAGCAAGGGTACTCAATATTCATGCACTTGAACCTCTAATGCAAAGAAAAAACATCAGAAAAGACAATAGAAATCAATGAAAACAATGCAAATAACGCACAAGAGATCAGGAATACTATAAAAAATAATGTCAATATATAACTGTAAAAATGACCAACCCTGTGGTGGCTGGCCTCCACTGCTTGCCAGGCTCTCTTTCCTTCCTAACTTCCTCCCTACTGTGTGCATTTATAGAGCACCTTCTATTTACCAGATGCTGAGCTCTGGTATGTAACAGTGACAAAACACATAAAACTACTAGCTCTCACAGAATAAACATTCTAGTGAGCAAAACAAACAATAAATAATGCCTCATAAGCTTCAAGAGGGGTATAAAATAAACAACTTTGTAAAACCAAATAGGCCTACTGTAGGATATTTATCTGTATACACTTTTGACTACAAGTTTCTTTAGAAGGTTGCTGTGATATACAGAGAAAATGGCTCTATTCTATACAACAAAAAGTCTGGGAAGCCCTCTTCCCCAAATGAACTATTTCTGAGAAAATCTATTCTAAAGATATAATCCAAAGTCCTGAGAAAGCAAATACCCAATGGTGTTCATTCACACTGAGGTTAATTTAAGTAGAATAAAAAGAGGGGAACTCACCATTCCTCAACTGTACACATTTTAAGCAAATTATAATAAATTTTCTTGATGAATATTAAACAGCCAATAAAAAATAATGATTGCGTGAAGGCATTTTTGTATACCAACAGTGAAATATCAGTAAGAGAAATCAGGAAAAATATCCTATTTGATATAGCAACAAGGAAAATAAAGTACCTAGGAATAAACCTAACCGAGCAGGTAAAATAACTGTACTCAGAAAACTACACAACACTGAAGAAAGAAATTAAGGAAGATACAAATAAATAAAAGAATATACTGTGTTTATGGAATGAAAGAATTAACATCATCAAAATATCCATAATACACAAAGCAATTTATAGATTCAATGCAATCCCTATTAAAATACCACTGACATATTTCATAAAGAACATTTCAAAAATTTATACAGAACCATAAACAATCCATAAACTATTCAGCTGTAGCAATTTTGAGAAAGAAGAACAAAGTAGGAGAGATAACAACACCTGACATCAAACTATATTACAAGGCCACAATAATCAACAGTCTGGTACTGGCATAAGAACAGACACAAAGATGAATGGAATAGAACAGAGAGTCCAGAAATAAGCCCAAGTCTCTATGGTCAATTAATGTTTGATGAAGGAGGAAGAAGCATAAAATGGAGTAAAAACAGTCTCTTCAACAAATGGTGTTGGGAGAACTGGACAGCTATGTGCAAAAAAATGAAACTCGAGGACCAACTTACACCATACACAAAAATAAATTCAAGGTGGATAAAAGACTTAAATATAAACTGTGACACCATTAAAGTCCTAGAGGAGAACATAGGCAGGAAAATTTCAGATATTTCACGCAGCAACATTTTTACTGATATGTCCCCCAGAGCAAGGGACATAAAGGAAAGAATAAACAAATGGGAATCTCAACAAAATAAAAAGCTTCTGCACGGCTAAAGAAAACAGTATTAAAATAAAAAGAGAACCAACTGTATGGGAAAACATCTTTGCCAATGATACCTCAGACAAGGGTTTAATCTCCAAAATATAAAAAGAACTTACACCACTCCACTCTAAGAAGACAAGCAACCCAACTAAAAAATGGGCAAAGAACTTGAATAAACACTTCTCTAAGGAGACATACAGAGGATCCAGAGACACATGAAAAGATGCTCAATATCACTAGCTATCAGAGAGATACAAATTAAACCCACAATGAGATACCACTTTACAACAGTCAGAATGGCCATCATAAACAAAGCAACAAACAACAAGTGTTGGAGAGGTTGTGGAGAAAAGGGGACCCTAGTGCACTGTTGGTGGGATTGCAGACTGGTACAATCACTATGGAAAACAGTATGGAATTTCCTCAAAACTAAAAATGGAACTGCCTTTTGACCCAGCAATTCCACTACTAGGATTATATCCTAAGAACCCTGAAACACCAGTCCAAAAGAACCTATGCACCCCAAAGTTCATAGCAGCACAATTTACAATAGCCAAGTGTTGAAGCAACCTAGGTGCCCATCAGTAAATGAATGGATCAAAAAACTATGGTACATTCACACAACGGAATTCTATGCAGCAGAAAGAAAGGAGGAGCTCCTACCCTTTGCAACATCATGGATGCAACTGGAAAGCCTCATGCTAAGCGAAATAAGCCAGGTGGTGAAAGACAAATACCATATGATCTCACCTTTAACAGGAACCTAAACAACAAAACAAAGAAACAAGCAAAATATAACCAAAGACACTGAATTAGAGAACAGACTGACAGTGTTCAGAGGGGAGAGGAGAGAGAATTTCAGGGGAAAAGGGGAGGGGTTTACAGGAACAAGTATAAAGGACACATGGACAAAAAACTAGGGGTGGGTGGAAATGGGAGGGAGGAGGGGAGGGCTAGGTTGGTGGGATGGAATGGGATGGGAGTAAAAGACAGAAAATTGTACTGCAACAACAATTAAAATAAAATAAAATAAAATAAATGAGGTAATTGATGTTTAACTAGAGTTACTATGATGATTATTCTGTGATATATACAAATATCAAATCATTATGTAGTATACCTGAAACTAATATGTTAATTATACCTTAATTAAAAAAGTAATGATTGTGAAGAATAGAATAATATGGATAATTACAATGATACTGTTAGAGTATGAAAATACAAAATACACTACACACTATAATTATACTATAAATGGACTGTAATTTCAACCCTTATTAAACATATACTGCTAGTTATGGCTACAGTACTCTGCTTATGGGGTGGTAGTTATTTTTTAACTGAGATTACATTATTTTATAGTGGAAATAAGTTTCTTCTTTATCTATTGCTTTCCAATCCAGACTGTGTCCAGAAAAATCACCCAACAATTAAGTAATTACTGTATTACAGCTATTCTGCCAAGCCTTTGCTGAGGATACTATTTAGAAAACAATTATCTTGTATTACTATAAACCAGATATATCTACAAAATTAATTTGGATTGACTAAGAAAATCCACCAAACATTTAATGAAAAAACAAAACCAATTCTATACAAACTCTTCAAAAAACTGAAGAGGAGAGAATATTCAATTCATTTTATAGGTCCAGCTTTACCACTATACCAAAACCAGACAAAGACACTACAAAAGAAGGAAATTACACACCAATATGCTTTATGAACATAGATATAAATATTCTAAACCAAATTTTAGCAGGACGAATCTGGAGGCATAATATTTTTAGTGCACTTAAAAGTAGAGCTACATGAACACCCTGGGAAAAGGCATAGGACAAGTGAAATTTGCTGCCTCTGAATTTGCAGAAGTCAGAGCAATACCAAAGTCCAAGGTAAAGGAGGCTGCAAGGAAGGTCTTGTACCTGGTCCAAGAGTCTGTTAGCCTGGTTCCCAGAGACATCGGATAACCTATCTTTCTTCTAGTTTCACAGCTCTCAGTTCCGGAATATACTAGAACTGGATTTATATGTCTGAGAAATATCCTCATATGGCCATACTTACAGATCATACTGTATTCTAAATGACCCCAAAATTAATGAGGTGTACCTGCCTTAGTCTCCAACACATGGTCAGACTAGTCTACTCGCAGGTCTGCTTCAGCTTCACGCTTATGTATGTGAGGTTAGAGTTGGAGGGAGCACTTGAGCTTCTAAAAAGAACTAAGGAGACCTTCACTCATTCCATGTGTTCTCTGGTGAAACCTTTTAAACATATGTCCACAATTTCTAATCAAATCACATCTTCTGCTGTGTATCCTGACTGCACTGACTTTCTCTGGTATCCTACAAACAAGTAGACCTTCTATGACTAATCCAAGGGGTATCTGTGTCTGCACTTTCCATCAGTCCAAGCCTACTACTAACATATATCAACACAGGGTTTATACTAATGATCATCCAACCAAGAAGCATCTATCTCAACACACCACTGTTTATCAGTACCAAAAGAAGCTATGTCTGATTCTCAATGTCCCAGGCATTTTGGAAAACATAGGGTACTTCCCCTGTACTTTTCTAGCATGCCAGAAAAATGGGAAGTAGCCCTACTACTCACTGATTAAGGGAGATTAATATAAGTGATCCAGCTAACTTAACTAGATAAAATATTGCTAAGGAGGACAGGAACAATTTGATCCCTGGGACAGGTATATTTGCTTTACAGGAGAAAAACTCTGCCCAGTAACCAAAGTCCTACATGTCAAGGGCAAAGATAAGTGTAGTGATACAGTTCAAAACTGTCCCCATGACTAGAAAAGTCAGCTCCAAGGTCAAGATCTCTAAATAAAGGTTCAGGTATTTCATCATCTAGTATAAAAATATATACTAGTAGTCAAAGATAGTAATGAGTTGTAAGAAAGTATTTCAGTGACAGTGAGCAGTGGTCACTACTGACAGGTATGACCAGTAACATACCTGACAGGTCTTACCCAAGCCCATCTCATCTCCCAGGATGCAGCCATTCTGACAATGGAAGCAATGGGCTAGCCAGTTGACTCCCTCCAGTTGATAAGAGCGTAAGTGAATCCCTAGAAATAAAAAATACAGCAACTTCAAAAAGCAGACATTGCAAGATACACACAAGCTATGTTTTAAGACTTCAACTGAAGAATATGGCTTAAATCCTCATACTCCCAATCTTATCCTCTTATCCTTACTGGGCCTTATCCTCTGCTGGGAAGTTATTGATATGTAAACATTTGCTGACTTCCAAACTACTTTTTCAGCAGACTTAGTCACCATTATATTCAAATCCCTAAAACAGCCTGTTAGTATTATGGCATCCACGTGACAGACAAGAAAATCAACTTGGGAGTTGGCCCCATTATTGCCTGAGACTCATGCCAGTGTCCATTCTAGGAAATAAGCCATTACTGGTACAACATAACTACCACCACCAACACGTGGATTGTACATGTGCCTGCTTAACTGAAATCATTTAAATTTTGCAAAAAAAAAAAAAAACTGAGACAGGACTAGATTAAATTATACATCAAACGAGGCACAGTGCCATTAGGACTAAAATGATGCTGCACAGAGGGTGTTTAACAGCGCACAAGAACAGAAGGAAGTGTCTGCAATCCACATGGAGCCTCTGCTCCCTCTCTTCTCTCTCCCTTAGGGCCACAAAATCCAGTTTCAGAGAAAAGCCACATCTTGGGGAAGGGAAGACCCCAAGCATACTATTAACTATTAAAAATACAACTTTCTGGGTTAAAACATAGCCTTCAAAAAGAAACTAGGCCATACATAATAATTGTAGAACATTAAAAGAAAATAAGTTTTTATTGAGCACTTACTAAATACCAGGGAGAGAATAAACACTTTACATAACTTACGTCATATAATACTTATAATGACCCCAAGCAGTAGGTACTATCTCCATTTTGTAGGTTAGAAAATTCAAATAATCAAAGAAGATTAAAATGTAAAATTGGCTTCTGGGAAGATGGAGGTTTTCTTTTCCCCATTCTTTTTGCTAATACAACTGAAATTCCTGAATGTTACAAAGAAAACAAACTTATGTCAAATGTGAAAATGTGGAAAGAAGAGGAAGCCCAGCTAGTGCCCTCAGGACCCAAGAACAACAAGGTGATGAGCTCCAGGTTTCTTTTTGCCTCATATATCCCAGATTGGAGGTGAAAAAATTAACAACCCAGAAATGCCTAGAATTCTACCTGTATAGATCATAATGAGCCTCCTCTACTACCACCCCCATAAGTGGTGTCAGAGGAGGCCTAGTGGAGATTCAGGACCTTTATCATTGCCCAAAGGTAATAAGGCCTCCCTACAGTGTCAATGGAAACCAAATGGAGAGCCATTACTATCACTCTAAGGAGAAGTCCCCTCCCTATACCCAGGCATCAACAGAGGCTGAAAGGGGGAGCCTGAACTTCTATTTCCACCTGGTAATAACAAAGCAACAACCCCTCTTCCCCTGTCAGAGCAACATACAACAAAGACTGTCAAACGGAAGATTTAAATAAGATCTGGGCCCTGGCAGGTGTGGTTCAGTGGATTGAGTGTTGGCCTGTGAACCAAAGGGTTGCCAGTTCAATTCCCAGTGAGGGCACATGCCTGAGTTTCAGGCCAGGGCCCCAGTAGGGTGATGTGGACCCTGGCTCGTGGGGTCTGCCACATTGTGGATGAGGCACGAGAAATTCACACAGACTACCAAGTTGTGTGGAGGAAAAGGGACAGCACGGCCATTCTCTCAAGGGGAGAGTACCTTGGAGTGCCTCAGCCACTCTCTCAAGAGGAAAGTGCCCCGACCCTTGCCTTAACAGGTTTTTATTGGGTTCAATTTGCACAGGAGTAAAACTCATCAGTCATTGTCAGGCAGAAATGATTAAACAATAGATAACAATCAAAGAACTCTAAGGGTTTATTCTGAGTCAGGGTCAGATAGTTAAATGGCCACAAAACTTTGGGGAACAAACTCACTTCCTGCTTGGACCCTTATCATTTAAATTGAGGGTATTAGCAAAGTAGATTTCATGGATTTTATGCATTCTTTCTTAGACCTGATTGTCCTAGGGAACCCACCCTTTCCAGCACAGGGCCACACCTATCTCCAGCATTGTTTTAGGCTTAGGTGAACAGGGAAAGTAAGGCAGCTAAGAGATTAGACTTCTTGCAGACAGAATGAGGACTCAGGCTTTGTCAAAGCCAAGGGGCGAGGGTCCATCACACCCTTTTTCTATAGCCCTCCAAGTCCTTCCCTGGTCCGCCCCCCCCCCCGTGATGATGCCTGTCTTAGGTTGTTCCTCCCTTAAGGAATTTTACCCACCATTGGCTAACCAATCATGCACCAGGGGCCAAGCAGGGTGAAGTGAAAGGAGCAGAAGTAGCACCCCTGCCAGGGAGATAAGCTTTGTCTCCTTAGTGGCTTATGGTCCCAAGGTCGCTCACTCAGCCTTAGCCATGGTGGGTTACAGCTCCTGAAACCAGGCATGACAGTTCCCAACAGTGGGGGACACATGAGAGGCAACCACACACTGATGTTTCTCTCCCTCTCTCTCTTCCTCCCCCTCTCTCTAAAAATAAAATCTTTTAAAATAAGTAAGATTTGTTGTCTCATAACATAATTTACTAATGTCCAGGGTTGGGGTTTTTTTTTTTTTTTTAAGATTTTATCCATTTTTAGAGAGAGGGAAAGGGAGGGAGAAGGAAAGGGAGAGAAACATCAATGTGTGGTTGCCTCTCACGTGGCCCCCCAGTGGTGGCCTGGCCCGCTACCCAGGTGAATACCCAGACTCAGAATCGAATTGGCAACCTTTGGTTCACAGCCAGCACTCAGTCCACTGAGCTACACCAGCCAGGGCAATGTCCAGGATTTAATAAAAAACCACTCATACCAGAAACCAGGAAGATTTCAAACTTAATGAAAAAAGATAATCAATAGATACCAACAGCCAGATGACACAGATGTCAGAATTATCTGACAGATTTTAAAGCAGCAATGCAACAGCAATGCTTTAAAATGCTTCAATTTGCAATTATGAATTTGAAATAACTGAAAAAGGAGAAAGCTTCAGAAAAGAAACAAAAGATATAAAACAGAACTACATGGAAGTTTATAACTGAAAAATACAAAACAAAATAAAACCTCAGTTGACCTGGCTGGGTAGCTCAGTTGGTTGAAGCATCATCCCATACACCAAAAAGCAGGAGGTTTGATTCCCAGTCAAGGCACATACCTAGGACGCAAGTTCAATTCTCAGTCGGGACATATGGGAGGCAATAGATTGATGTTTTTCTCTCACATCAATGGTTTTTCTCTCTCTCTCCATTCCCTAAGAGAACCCAATGTGTGGTTCTCTCTCTAAAATCAATGAACATATCCTCAGGTGAGGACTGATTAAATAAATAAATAAGCCTCAGTGGATCACATAAGTAAATAAGTAAATAAACCTCAGTGGATCAGCTCAACAGCAGAATGGAGAGAAGAAAGAATCAATGAACAATAAAACAGAACCATAGAAATTACTCAATCTGAACAGAGAGAAAATAGACTGACAATGCATAGGACAGCTCCCCACAACAAAGGATTATCCAGCTACAAAGAGATATAGCCTTCCACCTGATAATCAGCAACCCCTGAGGCAGCAGAAGACAGTGTCCTGAGACCTGACTAATAGTCAGGCTAAAGAAAACATCTTGATCTAAATTATATTTCAGTTCCTGAGCCCTGAGATGGATGACCCCTCTGGCTACTTTCCCACAAGACAGGACAAAGGGATGCTGGAAAAGACCTCAGAGCAGCCTTCAAAACCTAAAGAAATGAATTATTACCCATACCTCATCTCTAAACAATCAGCCCCCAACATGACCTCAAAACCCTAACTCATGGTGTCTCATGGTTTTGCCTTATATAATCTGTAACCTACACACCATCAAGGAGTTGGGGTTTTTTAGAGCTCAAGCTTCCTGTTCTGTATTGGCCAATTAAATATTAAACTATTTTTTTCTTCCTAAAAAAAAAAAAAGACTTGGCCTGGTCAGTATGGCTCAGTTGGTTGGAGTGTCATCCATAACCGAAAGATTGTGGGTTTGATTCCCAGTCAGGGCACATACCTAGGTTATGGGTTCAATAGGTTCCCCAGTCAGGGCACATAAGATCCTGGGACCAGGTACATACAATCTATGGTACAGGCACATATGGGAGGTGACCAACTGATGATGCTTCCCTCTCACATCAATGTTGTCCTCAGGTGAGGATAAAAATAAATAAATACATAAATACATATATACATATGAGGGAGGACCCGAAAAATGAAATTATTTTCTGGAGGGCAGACCCGTTGTGACACAGGCTTCACACACTAGGTGACTGTGCTAGGAACCCATCTGTATCAGTGTGCCAGTTGGCATTGTTGTGGGAGGCTGCTTTCAGCATCAGTGAGTTTGTTTAAAGATTTATTTGTTTTTAGGGAGGGGAAAGGAGGAAGAGAGGGAGAGAGACATCACTGTGTGGCTGCCTCTCAAGCACCCACTACTGAGGATGTAGCCCACAATTCAGGCATGTGCCCTGACTGGGAATTGAATGGGCACCCCTTTGGTTCGCAGTCCAGCACTCAATCCACTGAGCCACACCAGCCAGGGCTGAATTTTTTTCTGAATACTCTTTCAACACATCTGCCCGTTTCATGATGGTTGATTTACTAGCACACCTGCCCACAAAGCACTGAATGTTCAGCAGTTTTTGACCAAAAACAGCATGACCCGTATGCCCCACTCTCCCTATTCACCTGATCTTAACTGCAGTGACTTTTTTTTGTTTCATGGATGAAAAAAGTCCTCAAAGGGAAATGTTTTGTCAATGTGGAAAAGGTGAAACAACAAAATGGCAGAAGCACTAGAAGGCATCAAAATCGATGAGTTCAAAAACTGTCTTGAGCAGTGGAAAAAATGTCTCCATAGGTGTATTGCATCCAATGGAGGGTACTTTGAAAGTCACTGAAGTTTAAACATGTAAGAATACACAATTGTTTAAAAATAAGTTCTAGGTTTTTTGGGTCCCCTCTGGGATAAACACATGTACACACACATAAACAGAGCCTCAGGGACTGCGGGACTCTAACAAAAGATTCACATTCATTCCTTGGCATCCCAGCAAGAGATAAGAAACATGCTGAGGCTGAAAAATATTCAAAGAAATAAGGGCTGAAAAGTCCACAAATTTGGCAAAAGACTACAGATTCAAGAAACAGCAAACTTTGAACAGAATAAACTCAAAGAAATATACATCAAAACATGTCATAATTAAGCTGCTAAAAAAACTAAAGACGAAATATCTTGAAAGTACCCAGAGAAAAATGACAAGTTACTTAAGAGTGGGGGAAACCAGGAGGCCACGACTCCAACTGTCAGCTCTAGGAACCCCCACCTCAGCCATAATCCACACCAGCTAAAAGGATATTCAGTACCCATCTAACCACCTTGAAGTTAGGACTAGTTCCCAAGAAAAATGCAGAAAACCCAAATCCCTCCAAGACTATAGCCTCGCCCTCTTTCCCCTTACAATCTCCCTAGTTATCAGCTCTGTAAATACCAAGACACGGGCACAAAAGACTACAAGGGAGTCTAGGAAATCTAGTCTTTTATTTCTAGCCTCTAGAATGCAGTAACACAGGCATAGGGGATGAGGAAGGAACAAATTTGAGGGTGTCCATCTGCAATATTCATCAAAGAGTTGCTTGAATTCTCTTGCCCACCTTTCAGGTGAATGACAAATAATGAAAAGCAGGCAAAAACAACAGTAAGTAATAGGTCTGCATATTCCAAAAATAAAGTAGCCCTAACACATCATTACGATAATTTGGATTTCTGAAGTTCACTGGTATATATGGGATGTATCTATAACGCTATTAAGGGGAGTAAGACCTACTAGAAAGTTTTTGAATCACTAGAAAAAATATTGCAGAACAAAATATTTATTTAAGTCATTGGCTAACAAAAAGTGAATAATTGGTTATGTATTTGAGGGGAAAAATAGAATCAAATTTCTTTCTAATAAATTTCTGGGGAAATAAAATGTAAAATATAAAGATGTCATAATTATACTAGAAGAAAAATATTAGGTCAATAATTACAAATTCAGAGTGGTAAAGCCCCTTCTATGTGGAATACTAAATGGCAAAATCATCTAGGAAAAGGCTGAAAGATTTGACAGCGAAAGATTCTTAAACTTTACCACTAAAATACAAACATACACCAAACTCAAATGGCAAATAAAAACCTAGAAACCATATTCCCAATACACATAATATTTAATACCCTCAATACAAGAAAGATCCTACAAAGCAACACATACCTCAACTTAAATAAATAAATAAAAGTGAAAATGGGTGAGGAGCATAAACAAAGAAGGAACAAAAGACAGACAAATATCAAAGTGTCTATCAACACTAGTAAACAAACATAAACAATAAAACAGCATTTTTAACTTCTCAAATTAGAAAACATCAGTGTTGGTGCGAGTATGGAGAAACGAGCCTAAATTTTATACACTCCTTGTTCTACAAATGCTGCCTTTTTTTTTTAATTCTTTATTTTATTGATTATGCAACTACAGTTGGCCCATTTTCCCCCCTCACTCCCCACCACCCTGCCCATCCCCTCCCACCCTCATTCCCCCCTTTAGTTCATGTCCATGTGTCATAAGTTCTCTAGTGTCTACATGTCCCATACTATTCCTACCCTCCCCCTGTCTCTTTTCTACCTACTGTCTATG
>PVIA01005879.1:7874-107253 GCA_004024845.1 Tonatia bakeri
CTAGGCATTAGGGTACAAGTCAGAGTTTTCTTTCCTCCTCCTTCACTGCTACCTTCCCATTTCTGGTTATGTGTCTAGTAATAGAACACCTCTAGTTTCAGTAAATGGTGACCAAGGAAGAATGTGTACTCTACTTGTCAACTGATGTTTGTCTGGCCATTAAAGGATCTAGATAAGATGGGTTCAAATCCCCATGCCCACTTTGAGCATATCTGATGCTCTTCCCAAGGCTTCTCCAGATTCCAGGGAGTTTATAGTCTTGTGGTTACCTCCAGTTCTAACTTCCTGATTCCAGTAAATTTGGCTTCTCCCCTCTGTCTTAAATATTCTTTCATCTCAATTTCTGCATCTATTTACACCTGGAACTCAGCCCATTTCCTTGATTTCTATTATTTTAGAAGCCATTCTCAAAAGGCCTCTTTGTGTATAGTGAGCTTTTCTGAAGGTAAGGAGAAATGAAGAATTACAGTGCAGCTCAAACAAAATTGAATACAATGCATCCCTGTTTTTAAAATGCCTGCAGCTGTACCAATGTCTGCAACTTTCTTTGAAATTCATTTTTATTAGAAAGATAAATTTCTGGAGAGATAAGAGTATGATAGATGCACATATATGTGATAAAGCAAGTGTAATGAAATATTAACGTAGAATCTAGGTGATAAGTAAATGGGTGTTCACTGTAAAAATTATTTCAACTTTGCTGCCTGCTTGAAATATTTCATAATAAAATATTGAGAAAAACACATAAAAATCTCTTCTGTCTCTTTGCCAAGTCATTCAGTCATCTGTCCTACACTCTCTCTGTCTTTAATTCTGGATTTTCTCCACAATTTGGCAGGGAAACCCTGCCAAAATTTCTGTTCATTTCTAGTGGAAAGCAGTTTAGCTTTCTTTTTTGCATTACCTCCTACTAATCATACTGTTATTATCTTCTCACCCAAACTGCTTAATGTCTTCTCCTAAACAAAGGCCTCCTTAGGAATTCTTTAAGAGCAAGAACGATCTCATACATATGATATATAAAAATATATATATCATATGTATATGATATATATAAAATGTAGATATACTCTTTGATGCACTTAATAGTGCCTTGTTTATAAGAGATACTGAATGTATATAAGAGGGCATATGAAGCCTGAAAAAGCTGGTTTAAGTCCTGGATCTCTCACTGTGTAACTTTGGATTGATTATATAACTTCTCTGAGTCTATTCCCAAGTTTTATAATCTGAAACAAACATATGATTTAAAAAAAAATGCCTACTCTACAGGATTGTCATGAAAATGAAATTGGATAATGTGGGCTCTTTAAGATTATCACCAGTAATCGATCAATTGAATAATGAAAAGAGGGCAAAACCTGTTTATGTGACTGACTGTTGGGGGTCTCTGCCTTTCTAGCTAATGAGCAATAAGCATTCAAAAAACTAGTACATTGTCCTAATATGGAAGCTCAGCTTCTTCCAAAGACCTTCCTTTTCCATTCACAGTTTCAGCCCTATGGGTAATCCTCTTAAATGAGCTACTGTCCAGATGTTCTCAGAACAGCTACTTTCCGTAGTGTCCCTGTGGCACAAACAAAACTTGGGTATCCTTGTTGGTTCAAACAATAGTAATGCAGACACTCAACTTCTCTGTGTTCAGATTTGGGTCCTAGTGCCTTGGGTTCTAGTAGTTGCTTCAATAACCTCAAGAAATGTCCGATTCAACATCTGCTACATTTTGAGAAATAAGTTAATTAATGCAAGGGGAGGTGGTTAATTATGCTCATAGAGCATGCAATAGTATTTCACTGTGAATCTTCATTTTCCTCTCCACAAATTTGCTTTACCCATTTAAAAGTTTCTTTACCATGTTACTTTCTTGAAAATAACTTAAGCATTCCTTATCCTCTTTTAACTTGTCTACTTCCTTAGCTGAAGGTAATATAAGTGGAAATTGTTAAATAATTTTTTTATTAGCAACTGGCAGATTTTGCAAATTGCCTTTTACTGAGCTTGGAATTGCAAAAATCATATACCATGAACTGAATTTTGAAAGATCACTCAATATCAGGATGCCTTCCAGAGCAAGTTATTTGAAAGCAGTATTTAAATAGAAGAATACAAAAGAATTTAAAGACCCCTGAAAATAGTTTCAACTAAATTGGTTGAATAGTTATTAATATTTTATTATTTTTCAGTGAATATTTTAGGAATTTTTCTAAAGATCTTTATAAAATGCCAAAAGATAATAATCAATTACATAAGGTATGCTTTAGAAATCTGGGGTAGAACAATTAATACTTAAATATCTATTTAATAGTCCTCTTTTAGAAAGGCATGAACATAGATTTTTTAAAATATACTTTTACCACAATGTTTGCAAAACATTTTGGCAGACTTCTGCAGCTTTAAAAAGTAAACCACACTCATAGGATATTTTTCTTCTTATGACTATAAAACACAAAGATATAATCACAACAACCTTATAGTAAAGATCCAAGTTTATTGCGTTAACTGTGTCATTAACAGAAAAATAAGATTTAAGGATTTCTTTTGTTTTTCTTTGTTGGTTGGCAGTGGGCTTATCTTCTTCCATACTTAATCAATTTGATTTTCCTTATAGTCAATAGAAATGCATTTAACCTAGCCTACTGTGTTGAAGATGTAGTCTATTCAAGGAACTAGAAGTCTCTGCTACATTTGATCACCCATTCTTCATTTATCTGTATTCAACTACTATTTATTGAGTGCCTACAGCAAGGCACTGTTTCAGGTGCTGGGGATGAGCAGTAAGCAAAACAGAAGCTTTCATGGGATTCCATTATACTATACATTTGGGTTAGGGCAAGAGGGAAGACAGACTATATGCAAATAAAAAAGGTAAATGTAAGTTATTGGAGAAATGGAGAATGATAAAGCAGAGGCTGGGACATAAGGAAGCCAGATGAGGCTGTCTAATGGAGAATTGCTATTTCACTTAATCTGTCTGGGAAGACCTCTCTGAGAAGGTAACATTTGAAAGGATAAGTGAGTAGATATTCCAGAGAAGAGTGTTCCGGGCGTTCCAGGTACAGGGAACTAGAAGTGTACAAAGGACCCACCTTCTTGAAGTTCTCTCCTACTCTCAAATGTCCCTATTCACAATACCTGCCTCTCCACTCCTTCTTCCTCTGCACCCTTCAGCGGTTTTCTCCTCCTTCTCCCTGGTGTGGAAACTGCTCTCTGTTCCTCTCCCTATGATAGCTCATCCATCCTTTTAGGTAGTGTTGTCAATTGACATTCATTAATTTATTCTTTAAAATACCCATGCAACTGAACAGAATTTACAGTTTTCAGATATCTGACATCAACATAACAGACTGACCTCGCTGATAGCTTGCAATTTAACAACAACAACAGCAACAAAGGATATGAAATTAATATTTTAGTTAGAGGAAGCTTCATAGCATCTCAGAACCAGAATACCTCATTTTGAAAGATTAGATTTCAATGCTCCTTTTGTTAATGTATTTCAGGAAAGGCAGAAGTGGACATAAGATCAGTAAGGCTAATGAGTTGTAAGAACTAGTAAATTTGGAAGAGATTTCAAAAGGCTATCTGGTTCATCCTCCTGTCTCTTGTCAGATCAGTGTTGAAACTGATTCAGATCACTGGAAAAATTTCCATTGAGAGAGGTTCTACAATTTTTCTTTACAGTCTGGTTTAGTGAACTAAACTGACTTCAAAGAAAATTAACTCACTTAAAAACACTTTTTGTTCATGTTCTTACTCCTTGTTTAGAATGCTTTCCTCTCCACCCATGCAAACTCTGCAATGACTTAACTTGTTAATGCTCCATAAAACCTTACTTGTCCATATAAGTCACTACTATTTTCCACCTCTAAACTGATATCTATAACATTTAGTTAGAAATTAAATGTGAATTATCCTTTCTCTTATAAAGTTACATGTATATGTTTTATTCAATATTTCATTACTGTAAATATTGTCTCTCTATTCATACCATCACTACCATAAGAAAAAAAACTGGAGCTTAAACTTTTTTTTTTCTTTAGCATAGTACTTCTTATATAAAATACCCAGTGGTAGATTTTTGTTCAGTTTTGTACTAGAGCTGGCTCATATCAGTTTGCTAAAGCCAATTGTGCATATCTCTTCTATTTTTTAAGTATATTTTATTGATTATGCTATTACAGTTGTCCCATTTTTTTCTCACCTTTATCCCCTTTTGCCTGGTACCTCCCTTCCCTGCAGCATTCCCCCACCCCATTTACTTCATGGACATTGGCTGTACATATTAGTTCTTTGGCTTCTACATTTCCTATACTATTCTTAACCTCACTCTGTCTATTTTGTACCTACCACTTACGCTTCTTATTCCCTGCACCTTTTCCCCCATTCTCCCCTGCCCCCAGCTAATAACCCTCCATGTGATCTCCATTTCTGTGATTCTGTTCCTGTTCTAGGTGTTTCCTTAGTTTGTTTTTTTTTCCTTTTTTTTAAGGTTCAGTTGTTGATAGTTGTAAGTTTGTTGTCACTTTACTGTTCATAGATTTGATCTTCTTTTCCTTAGAGAAGTTCTTTTAACATTTTGTATAATAAAGCCTTGGTCAAGATGAACTTCTATAATTTTAGCTTATCTGGGAAGCACTTTAATTGCCCTTCCATTCTAAATGATAGCTTTGCTGGGTAGAGTAATCTTGGATGTAGGTACTTGCCTTTCATGACTTGGAATACTTCTTTCCAGCCCCTTCTTGCCTGCAAGGTTTATTTTGAGAAATCTCCTGATAGTCTTATTGGAACTCCTTTGTAGGTAAATCACTCCTTTTCTCTTTCTGTTTTTAAGTTTCTCTCTTTATCTTTAATCTTGGGCAATTTAATTATGATGTGTCTTTGGTGTGTTCCTCTTTGGGTCCAAATTGTTTGAGATTCTCTGAGCTTCCTGGACTTGTATGTCTATTTCCTTCACCAGATTGCAAAGTTTTCTTTCATTATTTTTTCAAGTAAGTTTTCAATTTCTTGCTCTTCCTCTTCTCCTTCTGGTACCCCTATGTTTCAGATGTTGGGCCATTTAAAGTTGCCTCAGGGGTTCCTAAAACTCTCCTCATTCTTTTGGATTCTTGTTTCTTCATTCTGTTCTGGTTGAAAGCTTATTTCTTCCTTCTACTTCAAATCGTTGGTTTGAGTCCCAGTTTCCTTCCCTTCACTGTCGGTTCCCTGTATATTCTTCTTTGTTTCATTTTGTATAACCTTCACTTCTTCCTTTATTTTGTGGCTATACGCAATAATTTCTCTGAGTATCCTGATTACCAGTGTTTTGAACTCTGCATCTGATAGGTTGGCCATCTCATCATTGCTTAGTTCTTTCTCTGAAGTTTTGATCTCTTCTTTCATTTGGGTCATATTTCTTTGTCTCAGTGTACCTGTTACATTGTAAGGAGCAGAGCCTTGAGTATTCACCAGGGCAGGGCAACCCATTTCTCTGCATTGTGGTGCTATATGGTGGGGGCAGTCAGAGAGGGAACAATGCCCCTTGCTCAACCCTCACCCTACTTTCAGTCACTTCCCCCACTTCCCACAAGTGAATTGTACCTTTCTGGTGCTGATTCCAGGGTCAGTGGGCTAGTGTACATTCTAGGACCCTGTGGACCCCTCCAACAAACTCTCCTGTGAGACTGGTAGTTTCTCCTGCTGCTGCAACACCCACAGGTTTTACAGCCAGAGGTTTTGAAGCTTTCTTTTTCCAGTGCTGGAACCCCGAGTTGTGCAGCCTGTCTTGCTACCCAGTTGTTCCTACCGGTTTATCCACACATAAATGTGGGACTGCCCAATCTTCCAGATGCAGCCTTGCCATGTGTTCTCTCCCCCCGGGCTGGCCATCTCTGCCCCTCCTACCAGTCTGGATGAATGTTTCTTCTTTAACTCCTTGGTTGTCAGACTTCCATAGAGTTTGATTTTCTAGCAGTTCTTGTTGTTTTTTTGTTTTTCAATTGGTTGTTATCTTTCTTTTGGTTGTGTGAAAAAGTAAAGAGTATCTCCTTATGTCTCTATCTTGCCCAGAAGAGCCAACTGTGCATATCTCTTTTAAACCCAGTATTTGATGACATCACATTGGTAGCTTGAGATCAACTGTAATGGGAGTATTTACAGCATGGAAATTGGCAGATGCTACATAGCAGTAGCCTGGGTTAACATCTGGCATTACTATTTGGTGACATACTACTCTGCCTCTTAGTTTTACCTGAAAATGAGGATATTAAATTATCTACTTCATAAAGTTGTCAGGAGGAGTTTATGAATGTAAGTGACTTAGAAAAATCCTTAGTACACAGTAAATAGTAAATATTCAATAACTGATAGATTAATTTTTATAATTATCTCTCTATCTCACAATGTGACCATGCTCAATTTATACAATATCTCAGACAACTGCTCTCTGTACAGAGGAGCACACACCCTCTGCTGCCTCAGTGGATTCTTCCTCACCTACCCTTGCAATAAGAGAACCTGACTGCAGGATGGAAATCTATCCCTCTAGATACTACAGTAGAAGGACCACTGACTGAGAGCCTGGGGCTAAATTAGTAGCTAGCATGTTCTGGCATACTGACTTCTCAGATAGAAGTTGTGCCTCATTTTATACAAAATCATGAAAGAATGTAAGACTTTTAGTATTGTGTTTGGTTATATTATAGGTTAAATAGACTTTTCTGGAGCAGATAGGAATTGGTCAATATTTACATTGTTTTGTGGGAAAAAGTGTCCCCCCAACAAATCCTTTTGCAAACAAAATTTGGGAATACCAATTCAAAATTCTTCTGTATTGGTAACTGTTTATACTTGGAAATTGAATAGCAGATGGATTTTTCTTTAATAACTGGTTCATGTAGGATTTACTAGAAACTTTACTTTTCTAATATCTTGACTCCATGAAGATAATAATTAATAGAATTTAAAGGTACTAAAAATAATGACAGAGGTTTTCTAAACCAATCTCCACCCCAACCCAACACTAGGAAATACATGTGCTTTAAGTTATAGACTTTGGTATTTTTAAAAATACCTTTTATTAAATATTGAGTAGGATCAAAAATATTTGTAAAATATTGTTGAGTATAAAGGATAAGAATACAATAAATACTTGTATACCTACCACCCCACATATGAAATAAACATTGTTGATATCTATGAAATCATGATCTGGCCTCTGATCCATTTCAGAGGTAACTACAAGCTTGAATTTGGGGTTTATCATTCCTTTATTTTTTTAAGTATATTTTGTTGATTATACTATTACAGTTTTCCCATTTTTTCCACTTTTACTCCCTCTGCCCAGTACTTCCCTTCCCTCTAGCAATCCCCCTTCTTAGTTCATCTCCATGGGTGATACATATAAGTTCTTTGGCTTCTCAACTACCTATATTATTCTTAACATCCTCCTGTCAATTTTGTATCCACAAATTGTACTTTTTAATTCTTGTGCCTTTTCCCTCATTCTCCTCCTTCCCCACCCCCACTGATAACCCTCCATGTGATGTCCATTTTTAAGATTCTGTTCTTATTCTTGTTGATTGCTTAGTTTGTTTTTGTTTTGTTTTGTTTTTAGATTCAGTTGTTGATAAATTTGAGTTTGTTGTCACTTTACTATTCATGGTATTGATCTTCTTTTTCTTAAAAAAGTCCTTTTAACATTTCATAAAATAAGGGCTTCGTGATGATGAACTCCTCTAGCTTTACTTTGTCTGGGAAGCACTTTATCTGCCTTTCAATTCTAAAAGATAGCTTTGATGGATAGAATAATCTTTGTTGTGGATCGTTGCTTTTCAACACTGTGAATACTTCTTTCCAGTCCCTTCTAGCCTGCAAACTTTCTTTTGAGAAATCAGCCGATAATCTTATGAGTAGCTAACTACTCATAACTACTAACCTTTGTAGCTAACTCTGCTTTTCTCTTGCTGCTTTTAAGATTCCCTCTTAATCATTAACCTTTGGCATTTTAATTATGATCTGTCTTGGTGTGTTTCTCTTTGGGTCCAACTTCTTTGGGACTCTCTGAGCTTCCTGGACTTATATGTCTATTTCCTTTGCCAAATTAGGGAAGATTTCTTTCATTATTTTTTCAAATAAGTGACTTTATATTCAAGTGATTTGTTGTTTTAGCTCAGTATAAGGTTCTTGAGACTCATCCATGATGTTGTGTATACTATTGTCCATTCATTTTCACTGCTCATAGTATGCCACAGTATATGTGTATTTATCCTTTTCGGTTGATGTTTTCCTAGAGTCTCTACATACAGGTTTCTCTAGGGAATAATTTTCCAATTGAAATGCTCTAGATCTTTTCACCCAATAGAGCTCTAGAAAAACAGTGGACCCACACATTCATTTTTTTAAATTTAATTTTTAAAAATTGAGATATAATTTTCATACCAGAAAATTCAGTCTTTTATTTATTTTTTAAATAATAATTTATATTTGCCCCCCAATTGGCATGTTCCTTTTTTCTACTTTATTTTTCTTGTTTCTTCTATTAAAGTTGTCCCAGTTTTTCCCCTTTGCTCCCCTCCATCCAGCCCACCCCTCTCTCCCACAGTCAATCCCCTCTCCATTGTTTATGTCCGTGAGTCATTTATACATGTTCTTTGACTAATTCCTTTCCCTTCCTTTCACCATTCCCCACCCCTCCCCTCCTACAGCTATCTGTCTGTTCCTATTCAGCCTTTTAAAGTGTACTGTTTGGTGGGTTTTTAAAGTGTATTCATAAGGTTGTGCAATGATCACCACTATTGCCGGAACATTTTCATCGCCCTATAATGAAATCCCATACTCATTAGCAGTTACTCCTCTTTACTTCCTCCCACCAGTTCCCAGAGCTGTTAGTCTACTTTATGTGTGTATTCTGGACATTTCACATAAATAGAAACATACAATATGTATGTAGTCTTTTCGGTCTGTCTTCTTTCACTTAGCATAATGTTTTCAATGTTTATGCACGTTGCCGCTTGTATCAGTACTTCTTTCCTTTTTGTGACTGAATAATGTTCAGTGTCCATCCATTGGATGGATACCCACATTTATTTATCCATTCACCAGTCAATAGAAATTGGAGTGGTTTCCACATTTGGGATGTTATGAACAATGCTGCTATGAATATCTGTGTACAGGTTTTTACATGAACATCGTTTTTCTTTTCTCTTGGGTATAATTGCAGTCTTTTATGGTAATATTCCACTCAAATTTTTAAGGAAACCCAACTGTTTTGCACAGTGGCTACACCATTTTACATTCCCTCAGTAATGTTCCAGTCTCTCTACGTCTTCTTCAACACTTGTCATTGTCCATCCTTTTTATTATAGCCATCCTATTGAGATAAAGTAGAATTTCATTGCAGTTTTGATTGGCATTTCTCTAATGAGTAGTGATGTTGAGCATCTTTTTATGTGCTTATTGGCCATTTGTATTTCTTCTTTGGAGAAGTGTTTATTAGGATCCTTTGCTTATTTTAATATTGAGTTGTTTGCCTTTATTCATTTATTTTTTCATATTGGTGAATTGTAAAAGTTCTTTTTTGTAACTTTGGAATTAAATTTTTTATCAGATGTATGATTTAGAAATAATCACTCCTATTTTTTGAGCTGTCTTTTTATTTTTTAAAAAATGTTCTTTGAAGCACAGAAGTGCTTACATTTTATGAAGTCCATTTCATTGAGTTTTTCTTTGGTTGCTTGTGTTTTAAGTATCATATGTAAGAAATTACTGACTGAAAAACCACTATAATCCCACAGTCATAAGATTTATATCTCTATTTTCTTCTAAGAGACTTATAGTTCTAGCTTTTCCATTTAGAACTTTGATCAGTTTGAGTTACTTTTTGTATAGTGCGTGGCAGAGATCTCACTTTATTCTTTTGCTTACTGAGTTTTACCACCACATCTATGCTGGTCACTCATCTGTCTTCCCTGCCCCCATTCTGCTGTGTATTTCAGGGAATTACTTTTCTCAGGCTTCCTTACCAACTGGCTCTTGGGTGGTATCAGCCAATGAAGGCACTAGTAGAAGATTAAGGGACAGAGGGAGGGGGACACCTGAGAATTTTTTTCCGTCTCACTCAGCCTCAGGTAGTGACTCCAGCAGTTGCTGTATTGCCTCTGAGGTTCCGTATTACACTCAATAACTCTTCCCTCTGTGGTTCCCAGATCCTTGGTGTGGTCCCACCATGCTTCTGGCTTTTAGGTGGTCTTCCCTGATTTCTGAGGTATGGTAAGAAAACCTATTGTTCTTATCATTCTGAATTGAAGGCAAATCCAGCTGTTGATAACCTGTGGACTGCTTCATACCATTTATTGACTTCTCAGCTCTTATATAGCCTATAAACCTTCTGTTAAATTCCCTCTGTTAAAAGAACAATACCTAGAATGTTTCTGTTTTCCTCATTGGACTTGACTGACAAAATAACAATCTTCATTATACGTTAAAATGGCCAAAGATGCCATTTCCAATGTATTGTAATTATTGGCTTTTAAAAATTAGTCATATACATCACTCTATTCAGATGTATTCAGTTCAAGATAACAACTACAGTGATATGAGACCATCCTCATCTATTTAAAAAAAGTGCGTGATCAATATCCTCATCAGCAAAAAGTTCTACATTACTTTTCTAAATCCCACTTCTATTCCTTGTCTCCCACGGAAAATCTCTTAATATAATGTAGTTTTATGCTTTGAAGTCTTCAGTTAGTCATGCTAGACTATTTCACAGCAGCAAAAATAGGTATATAAATTAAGATGAAAAACTGTCGAATTTTCTAGGTTCATAAGTGTCTGTTAAAATACTTTTTCTGGTTTGAGTAATCATAATATTAGCATTGCCATAGTATATAATTTGTGAAATCAATATAAACACATTATAATCTTTATAATTTATTGTGGAATATGAAAGTCAAACTGTTTTGGGGAACGTGTCTCCATGGAGTTGAGCAAAGTGGTGCTTTCGGTGTCTTGACTAACGGAGGCTCTGTGGGGCGGCCAGGGGAGTTTTTTATGAGCTGGGGCAATGACCATTAGCAGGAAAGGGTGGCCGGGGGAGGTATCCTTTTTTTTTGGTAAGTACGAAAAAGGAAGCATAAAAGATAGAAAATGAGAAGCACAGGCAAGTTCCCAGGCAGATCATTTTTAGGAAGATATATATATATATATATATATAGATATATATATATATACACACACACACACACACACACACACACACACACACGACTTTGAGGATTTGGAAATTAATTCTTAAAACTATCTGTGCTCTTGAAAGTTTTCATGTCCTGTCCTGTTAAGGGTACATGTAATCCAGCATTCTGTGGAAAATGATCTTGATGCAATGGTAGCCTCTTGGAACACTAAGACAAGCTGTTTATTGCTAAACAAAAGGCTTATAGACCACATTAAGATTCTCCAGTAGGGAAATTCATTGAATTAATTAAAAACAGAAGGAGAAGCATGGGGATATACATGGTATAGATTAATATACTTAGGATAGGGTGTAAACGGGGTGGAAGGATTACACTGCCTAAATGGTAAATTATGCAAAGTACATAGGTTTCATCTCTTTCTCTGCTGTACCAACCTTCCCACAGTGGTGCGGTTATAGCCCAAGCTGAGGTTTGTGAAAGAGAGCTCTGCAGAAGACAGATGTCTAGAACCAACACACACTTGTTTACGGGGCACCAGGACACAGCAGTAGCTTGCAAATTAGATTGATGAACAGCACAGAATTTATTGGGCCGAAGATACATGGGCCAGAATGTCATCAATGAGATGCCAATTTAAGGTCTCAGTAACACTGAGTCCCTCAGGTATACGTAGTGTGTTGTGAATATTTGATGCTCTTGGTCCTTCTATCCCTTCCATTGATGTTAAGCACACATATGCTCTCCTTCCTTTATGTCAGGCATATCTCATAAGCTCCTTGCTTCTATATTTAGTTTCATTTAACCTCCTTATTTGTTTCTGCTACTTTATAAAGTTAAATGAATATTCCTAAATAACACAGTAAGCCACATTATACTAGGTTTGCAGACCACTAGTATATGTAGCACAAGTGTTGAGATTGATGCTGAGCACTCAGGACACAGTCTGGGCCCAGGTGGCTGGAGATGTGCTCCCTTGCTTGCAAGTATAAGCCTCTCATTTCTTTATTCCAGTATGACATACAAAATATTGTCATTCTCCATGTGTTTCATAAGTAGGGTAGTTACTTAGGTGTGGCATTGCTAAGTCACAGAGCATATGCAGCTTCAGCTGTACTAGATAATGCCAAACTACTATCCCAAGTCTTTTCCCCCAATTTACATTTTCAGGAAAATACAAGAAAGTTTCTATGGTTCCACATACTCATCAATATTCAATAATTTCAGACAGAACCATAATATTTACTAACAAAAATTCTATTTTAAAGGAAAGAAAATTCAGGTCTAAATAGAATTTTAAGTAAGTTCATTTATTCATTGACTCATTTTTAACAAATATTTGTAAGCACTAATTGTGCTAGTGTTATGCTAAGTACTGAGGATAAAATAAATAAATAAAACCAATCACTACCCTCAACAAACTTATACTTTATTTGAGAGACATTTAAGTGAACAGATAATTCAGGTGATGAGTGTAATAATCGAAGTAAATGCAAATTGCAAAGGATATCAGGAAATGTGTGGGTTGGGGTTTTTCATGAGATATGTTTGTTTTCAAATTTTGGTTTCACCTTTTAACCTTGAATTTGCGGTTCTGTGATAATCACTTGAGAAGGCCAGATCATGAAAAAGTTTATCCTGTGTGATAGATGATTTGGAATTACTGGAGAGCTTTAAGCAATGCAATAACATGATTAAAATTATATTCTAAAGTGAGCACTCTGATGGCAATGTGGAGAATGAATTGGGCTTGAGACTGGCAAGAATCGAGGCAGGAAGAGAAGTTAGGAGTCTAATCCAATGAAGAGTCAAAACAGAGGCCTGAACTAAGGCCATGATAATGGAGATGGAGTGATAAAATATATGAATAATATTCAAGAAGTATCATTAATAACCCTGGCTGGTGTAGCTCAGTGGATTGAGCACGGGCCTCAGACCAAAGGGTCGCAGGTTGGATTCTCAGTCAGGACACATGCCTGGGTTGCAGGCCAGATCCCCAGTGGGGGGTGTGTGAAAGGCAACCACACATTGCTGTTTCTCTCCCTCTCTTCCTCCCTTCCTCTCTCTCTAAAAATAAATAAATAAAATCTTTAAAAAAAGAAGTATCATTAATAGAATTAGGTGTCAGGCTAGAAGTGGAAAATGATGGAGAAAATTAATTTATCATTATACTCAAGTTTCTATTTAAGGAGGTATATTCAGTCATTCAATCAACTCATATATTGGGTAGGCCAAAAAGTTTGTATGGTTTTTTTTCCGTAAAATAAATGATACATTTTTATTTTCACCAATAACTTTATCGATTTGGATATTTCAAGTATGTCAGCTATCTCCTGCTATTGGCTTCTAGTGGATGGAGGCCAGGCATGCTAAACATCTCCCAATGTGTAAGACAGCTGCACAGCAAAGAATGATTTGGCTAAAATGTCAATAGTACCAAGAAACTTCGCAAACCACATTTGACACATTTGGTCAGTCACAGCACCTTCAGCGTACACTGCACAAATCATTTTTTTGCATTTCCATTGCATTTTTACCTTTCTTGAAATAATAAAGCATAACACACCAAAAATGTTGCATGTTTTTCTCCATCTTCAATATTAAAAATGACTGCCCCCATATTCACCAATTTTGATAAGTTATTTTTTAATGCAATCTAACACAATTAGATTGCATTAAAATGAAATGAACTTAAAGACAACTAAATGCTACTAGAGCCACTGTACGGAAAACACCAAAAGAACTTTTTGGCTAACCCAATATATCAATTACGTTCTCTATGCTAGACCTTATGCTAGCTGTGGGGGCTATTTAGGGTTGCCATGTGGCATCACCCTAGGGGACACTATTCATATTGTGTACACATGGAGTGTACAAGGGATGGTATTTCCTGGACTTCTTCAGTGGGTGGTTCCAGATTATTTGTAAACCAGACAAACATAATTCTTACCATAGTGGAACTCACAGTCCTGTATGAAATGGTACCATTAACCAAGATGGAGAAAAAATAAGGATTGTGACAATATATAATAAATCATAACACCAAGCCTTGTAAGGAGTTTGATTTTAAGGCATGTAAAAAATCACTGTTTTAAAGCCCTGGCTGGTGTAGCTCAGTGGATTGAGCACGGGCTGCGAACCAGGTATCGCAGGTTCGATTCCCAATCAGGGCACATGCCTAGGTTGCAGGCCATGTCCCCCAGCAACCACACACTGATGTTTCTCTCTCTCTCTTTCTCCCTCCCTTCCCTCTCTAAAAATAAATAAATAAAATCTAAAAAAAAAAAAAATCACTGTTTTAGCACCTAGGAATCATTATGTCATGATTAATTTTCAAATTTTATCATCAAAAACTATGGAAAGTCAGAGGTTTTACTTACAAAATAGAAATAAATGTATTCTTTCGACAAAGATGTGAATTAACAGAAAAAGAATGAATAGTATTGACAAAGGAAAGAACACTGTCCAAGTAAAAGCTTTTTAAATCTTTTTTTCCCACTCTGGTATAGGTTTACTTTTACAGGGGCACCAGTAAGGATTGTCTCTTATGAACTCTGGTAAAGGTTTAATAATAGAATCTATCTATTTATTTAAGGATCTAATTAATTTAACACCAGAGATATAGCTACAGAAATGAAAAATAGCAGGCTCTAAATATATTGTGTTTCCAATATATTTCATTTTAATAAAATAACAGTGAAGACACATCTTTGTCTTTTTGAAATTACATAGTAAGAAGCAGATGATCTGTATTCTGTTGCCAAAGAGTGATAACCAGGTACACACACACACACTTACCTTACACATTATTGAAGGCCAACCTCTTTTGTTATATCTTCTGTTGAAACCTCAGGTAGGTGCTGAAAGTTATGTGCTCTTTTGTGGAAGAATAAGGAATTATTGCAATTTGTGTTTACTTTTAGTAATATACTTTTCAAAAAGAAAGGATGGTAACGAAGCAGGGAGGTTAGGAATCACTCAGTAAATTCTATATTATCGCCACAGCGCTAAGGCTGGGTCAGGATGAGGATGAAATGAATTGAGGTACTGGCCTTGAGTGCAAAATATAAAAGAGGTTCCAGGAAGCCTATTATTTTAAGATAATATTTAATGCAATATTCTTAAAAATAAAATTTTATATCAAAAGATCATGATGAACAAAGTATGAAAACTTTAAATAAAGATAGAATCTGACCCTGCACTTACACGATTCTTTTGCGCTCACCGTTCTACTGGCTCTGCCCAGAGAAGCTTCTATTCAGCAGTCCTGTTCATACCAACGAGAGTAACGGGCTGGAACAGTGGGCCAAGGCCCAAGAGCATGGCTTCGAGAAGCAGCCTGAACATTCTCCTTCTTGTAAGTGTGTACAAAGGCAGTAGTCATGGTGCCAGGGTCCTCTGTGACCTAGTGATAAGCAGCCTAGCCGGCTTTATTTCCCCACTACATTAAAGTATTCCCTTCCAGACACGATGGTCCCTTTAATGTTCCAATATTTTTTTCCATGCTGATAGCTCAGTATTTTCTAAAAATACTCCAAAGACTTTTAAGTCTGTTCACAGGCAATACTTAAATAAAATTAGGAGACAGTATATTCTAGGTTCTCCTTATGCAGATTCAAGATACATATAGCGTATTAAAAGCTGGGAGAAAAATTAGCAATGCTAAGTCTATTTATTTTGTTTAATCCAGTGCTTTCCTGGTTTATTTTGCTGTAGATCCATAGCATTGCGTAGTCTCTGACTGCAAGTGAGATCAGGCACCATCATCCAACTCTGCTCTAACCCTCCTTTCCTGGGCGGTGCAGCATTTTGCTTTCCTGGACCTGTAGGATATCTACACACTTCCCTGACTCTAGATTTGTATCAGATCTAGGCATGGAGAAGCTCTGAAATTCTTCTGTGTGATTTAACTTATATGTATTTTAATAGATTGTGGGCTATGAATGTTCATGGAGTACGTCAAAAAGGACTCCAAGAGGGTGGGGGGGATATTGACTAATTTTATCTCTACTCTCTGTGCACACCTTTTTCTCTTAAGAATATATGTCTTCTAAGTATATATTTATTACACCTATTACATAGAGGTAAATCACTTAATAGATGTGATGTCGTGTTGGAAATACTTATAATGACTCAAATAAAGTTACCCAGCATGCAACCCAATATGCATAAGAACATTTTAGCAGCCAGATCATTGAAACCCTAGCATTATCATCCTGGGAACAATGAGGGAAAAGAGACCACACAGTAATCTGAACAAGGAAAGTTAGTGTAAAGAATAGTTGACTGTAACAAGGGATTGAAGTAAGAAAGTTGGGTAGGAAGAAGTAAAGAGGACTCTAAAGAACTATAGGAGTAAGAGCATTCGCTACCTGCAAGAATGAAATAGAGCAACGTGAGGCTGAGAACCAGAGCTTGCTGGGAGAGCACAGCCTTGGCTCTCGATGGCAGAGAAGTTGCACTGGTGGAAGTTGCTGGATGTCTGCCCTCTAGGGTGCTGGGGAAAGCTGTTCACTAGTAGGTGTCTTACCAGAGAGGCACACTGCTACAAAGTAACCAAGGGTGGGTGAGGGTACTGGGAGAAGCTGTGCACTGCAGGAACCTGGCGCTGGTGAAACACCCCTGCTGCAGAGCTGACTCTGGAGAGGCTGCCTGTGCTGGGCTGTAGAAACCTGTTGTTTGAGTACAAGGGAACAAGGAAGCAAAACTCTTTCCTCCTGTTATGTTTTTCCAATGTCCCCTACTGACAAAAAGTCAATGCCAGTTGGCAAAGAGAAATATTTCAAGGGCCCAGATTCATTTTCACAGAGTAGGTAAATGAGATGAATTTGGATCCAAGAGGCAATAAGTTGATAAACTGGCACTTCTCAGAAAGAAAAATGATCTGGAAGAAAAATAGTGACTTACAGGATTATGACTGAGGAACAGATCCTGTCCAACAAAAAGATAATTCATTTGAAGGCAAAGAAGAGAAAAGAATCATTGCTTATAGAACTTGATCACGGCTAGATGGGAAGAAGAAAGTGCTTTCTCTGAGAAAAACTTAGTTCAGGAAAGCCCAGTGTGGGGTGGGGCAGGGGGGTTGGAGGAAGAATTTCTGAGTATGAAATGCAAAGGAGGGAAACACTTAGGATGGTTCCCTGGAAGTACATTCCCTAGGATTGTAGCTAATAGGACCGAGTTGGACTCTTAGTATTTTATTTATTTTTCTCTTTTCTATGTTTTCTCCTTTTCTAGTTCATAATTCAAAATTTTCATACTGTGCAACTGCTGACTTTTGTATTTTGTTAGATGGACTGAGAGTATTATGATACATTTCTTACCTGATGACAGAGTGTGGACTGGTGATGCATGGTTCAGGTCACCATACCAACATCTAAAGTGAAGCTTTGGAACTCTGAGTAGTGGGATTAAAATTGGAGAAAATTATTAAGTCCTTTCCTTGGTGTCTTAAATGTAATATGCAAGCACATCCATAAAAAATGGTTAAATTACTACAGGAAACCTATAATTTTAGGATGTTCTTAAATGTTTCATCAAAATGTCATTAACTTTTACATTTCATATTCTACTACTTCTCAAAGATTACTGCTACCACCATAGGACAATTGCTAACACCAAAATACTAAAAGGCTGATTTGGGAAAATTAGTTTTGTTTCTCTGACCCCTGGGCAATAATTTAGACCCTTTTAAGAAATTACATTGGTCTCTTCGGGTAAATAGGATGTCATTAAGTAAGTTGCTCTTTTAGTCACACACAATGCCACTTTAGTCAGTGTGGTTCCTGAAGACCAGTTTGACGGGTGCTCCATAAATGTGATTCTGAGAGATCCTATGTCGAGTGTCAGCCTTTTTATGACGATGCCATGCTCTCTTATAAATGTCTGAAAATGGCCCATGGGAATGCTAACTAGAACAACAAGGAAAGGTTTATAACACTAAGCCCTCCAATACAAACATATCATCTCTTGCAAATTATTATAGGTCCATTGACAAGGGGAAAAATTTACTGAGTGCAAAAACAAATCAGGCAGTATTTAACTGTATAAAAAATTAAAATGGAAAACATGTCAGAAAGCTTTGGGATCACTTAAGTTATCAAGCTAACTGTCTTAAAAGGATATATATAGGACTTGTGAAAATATTGCATACCAGAACATTCTTGGTAAGCTCATTTATGTTTCTTGTGTAATCATCTGTAAAGCAGATGGAATAAACTGATTAAAACCTTACCTGTTTTTTTTTTCACGTTCAGACTACATCAAAGTTTTTTTTAGTCTTTTTCTCATCCCTGCGGTTAATGTGCTCCCACTATGAAGGACGATGGGAATGCTGCTATGTAGAGATGTATAAGACAACTGTTCTTCAGGAGACCATAAAACAGCGCTAACTCCTCATTCTTTTCTGTCTGTTTTGGTGCATCCAAAATCACTTAGTGAAAAATATTAGTCTAAATGATTAACATTTTATATGGAAAATAACACATTAAATGATGCATGTTTCAGTTTTTAAAAAAACTAATCTGGACCGCATACACACTCTACCCCAATATCTTCTTTTAATATCTATTCCTTTCTGCTGTCCATTCTGCTAGGGTCCTTTATCTCTTTTTCTTTAGGGTAGGGACTGGCACACTTTTCCTATTAAAAACCAGATATGAACTATTTTAGGTTTTACAGGCCATACGGGTCTTTGAAATAACTACACAATTACGCTGTGTTAGGCAAAGTCAGCTACAGATAATACATAAATACATGAATACAGCTATGTTCCAATAAAACTTTATTTGTGGACTCTGAAATTTGAATTTTATATCATTCCCACATATCATGAATACTATTCTTATTTTGAAATTTCCCAAGTATTTAAAAATACGAAAACCATTCTTGTCTTTGGGTCATGCAGAAAGAGGCATCAGGCCAGATTTGGCCTGTGGGCTATCTGTAGTACAACTCCTGGTCTACTGGCAGTACCACTTCTTCAAGGGCTAGATATCCTTAACTCAATCACCATCCAAAGGAAAATTCTGTTTAGGAAGTTTTCCATATGACACCCCAAAACTTTAGGGATCACCAATATGTTCACGACTTTCCATTGCACATCTGAAAGTTTATTCGACATTATTAGCTGGTCCATTGGAAACGATTTTAAGATTTTCCATTGATTTTTTCACATTTCATAAAGAAAAAGTATATATAAAATAATGTATAGGGGTTAGAGGATGAAATTTGAATGGAAGAAGCAGGGGTTTTGTTCCGAGTTTAGGGATTCAATTCTTTGATTAGATATAAATAACTTGATCACTTCAGATTCCATTCACCAAGTGTTGTTACTGAACAGTTAGATTAAGTGTTAAAGGACATGAAGGGGAAATATGTGCTTGTATCTTCTAGAGTAGCTACATTTTCAGAAAAAAAATATATGTTCTTTTTTTATGCCATAACATACAACAGAAAAGGTAAATAGTTCTGAACAGGAATCTAGTGGTTAATTTGTTCCAAATACTTTGGAGTGAAGAAAATCTAAACCTGAGTGAGATCATGCAAACTGTAGCACAAAATACACAGATGTGAAATTTCAGGGGTTTTATATGTGCCTACTATTACCAGGAGAGGATTGGTTTAGGGGTCTGTAAAAATGTTTTCTTCCTTTAAGTATAATTCTTTGAGCCAAGACCTCATCGGTTCCAGGCTCAGTGAGTTCCAGTTGAAAGTGTGAATGTTCAGCAAAAGAGTATTTTTAAAGGAGACTGAAAATCTGCTGTGCCAGGTACCTGAAATGTTGTTAGGGTATTCGGTGGAAAATTTCATTTCCACATTATAAATAACTGTAGGATATTTTAAGGGATCCAAGACTAGTAACTTCCAAGAGCTGCTTATATTAGTTCCACTGAAATGTGAAATGGAGGGAGGACGCCCAAGGAAGCCTTTAAAACTGAATTACCAGATATGATTAATTAAAATAAATAATTCACCATTGATTACATTGCCCTTAAAATCCCCAGCCAAGGTACTCCCATTGGGGCCTGCATATTTGCTCTCCACCAAGTAAAGAAGAGGGAGTAAAGCCACCGAGAAAGAAAGAGGGAAAGCCCCCTGGGTGATTACTGAAATTAAAAATACCCTCGAACATCTCATTCAAAAAAGCCTTGTCTGGTCGCCCATATTTGAAATATTGACTGTTACTGAGCATCTTCCAGTTATCTGGGAGTTCCCTGTTTTGTGGACTTCCTAGGATGACAAGGAGAACCCCAGATATACTGGCATGTAGCGTACTATGGTAGCTACTGAATTTCTATCTCCCTTTGAGCACAGGAATAATTTACTTCCTGTAACTTCTCCCTTCCTTTGCAGCCACCACACATTTGAAAACAAAACAGAGCAAGTCAGAGATCTATGTTAGCCAGTGTATACCGTGTGCCCAAAACAAAGTGCCCACCTAAAAGGAAAAAAAAAATCCATGTACGTGCGTTGTGTATGTGTAAATGTGTATTTAAGAGTGTCAATGTGTGGATGTTGGAGAGTGTGTGTCTGAGTGCCTGTGAGTGGGTGTAAGGTAGGCGGGTAATGGATGCCGTCTTATCTTTATTACTGTTTTTGAGGGGTAAGCCTGACTTCCCTTCACAGGTCGGCAGCCTGCGGCTGGGTAAGACTGCCCTGGTGCGCTCAGAAGGCGCATCGGTGCCCGGGGTTAGAGCTCTCCCCTGCGACGGAAAAGATAATTAAAAATCGCACGCGCAGCAGACGACCAAGTTCCTCGCTGCGCGTCAAGTTCGTCTGGATAAGTTTGTTCTTACACCCCGGCGGCTGCCAGGCCGAGGGGCCAGTAGTCCGGGAGCGAGGAGTAGGTTGGGGGTGGGGGTGTCATAGTAGCTGGTGCACGATGTTTCTCCACGCCAGCAAGGGTGGCAGGCGGCCGTGGGAAGGCCAAGAAGGCTGGAGAGTCTAGGCGAACAGGCTCGCGTCTGTGGGGGCCTTGGGGGGTGAGGCGGGAACGTGGAGAAAAAAGTGGGAAAGTGGAAGACGGATGAGGGAGGCTTGGAGTCGCGAATGGAGAAAAGGAATGTCAAAATAAATCCCCAAAGAGGAAGGACAGAGCAATGTCCCCTGAATCCCATCCTTACCCCTCTCAAGGGTGTGCGCCGAGCTACCCGCCTCCCTTCTAACACTCCCGCAGTTGACAGCCCCTCTCTCTCGGGTGCTTATCTTTATAGAGGGCAATCCTGGTCTCCAAGTCACTCAACTAAACACAGCCCTTCAAGTTCATCTTGCACTTGAAATGGGCTCTGGAACCCGTGAGTGACACCAGGTCCCCTTTTCTGTGTCCCACCCCTGCCCCAACATACACTGTCGAAGCTCTTCCAGACCCGTTCAAAGGCGAAGACCCCAGCGCCGGCTCAGAGTGGACTCAGCGCTCTAACCACGGAGAGGGAGGAGGGTCGTGGCGGGTCGCTACTAGGGCGAGAGAGGCGTTTGCGCTGAGCAATAAGAACGCCAGTTAATGGGCACGTCAATGGTTTTAAAAGAGATAGGGGGAGATCAATGATGACTCAACTACCTTCCTTCCTCAATGCTCCGAGGTGAAGGCATTCTAATTTTTCATTTATTTATAAATCACTTATTACTGTGTCAGTTAGGAATCTATTAGGAATCTTTGAAACTTTGACAACTGATGGTTCTTTTTGCAAACACGTTTTCAAGCTTTGGAAGGCTTGAAGGAGTTTGACAGTAAGCAAGGAACGTAGCTGCACACAACGTGGAGGGAGCCGGCGCTGTGCCCCCTTCTTAGGGGCTCGATAGCCTCAAGCGGATTTCCCGGCTTCTGCGGGCGCCGCACATTGTTGTGTTTGTTTTGAAGGCTCAGAGTCTGAGGCTGGTCGGAGACACCCACGTGCTTCTGACTCTCATCAGCGTAATGATCGCCTCAGCCAGAGTCGTGTCTATATAAACCACAAAAACCTAATCATTAGAAATCCCAGCCTCCAAAAACCACATTTTAGGTAAAACTGCCGCTTTTTTTCCGCGCTCCTTCATCCTCTCGACCACAACTTTTTGGGGGATCCAAAATCGCTTTTTAAACCCACATTGGGAAATAAATACACAAATAAATAGCCATTGAAACATTTTGAATATTTTATTTTGTATTTTTATTTTTTCCCCGGGAATGGTGGGAAAGAAAGTTAGACATTAGACGTAGTTTTAGATGCAGAATAGATTTAATAAAATATTTAAATTGGTAGAAAATTGCTGGAATTTCTCTCCAGCAAGGGTTTTTGCGATTTATTTTAATCACCAAGATGACAGTTTTCCAGTCCTTAAAACAACTCAACCTTGTTCTCTAGGAACAACAAGTTTGAATATAGAAAGGAAAAAAAAAACTGTCCAGTCACCCACTTGAGTTTCTAAAAACTATTCTGACGCGTGACCCCCTCCCCATTTTTCGTGTCACTTAAGACAAAAAAACATCCAAACCCTGCAAAATCCTCCCCCCCCCCACCCCAGGGAGCCGCTGCGGCAGAGGTGGGGGGGGGTGGGGGAAGGGTGAAGAGAGCGGAGAAGTCAGCACAGACGCTCAAGAATTTTCCTTCCTCCTCTCCTGAAGTTACAACGAAAAATACCGACAGCCAGATCAGCCGGCGGCTCTCTGGCGTCTCTGCTTCAACCTCGTCCGACCCAGAGGGGGTTCCTTGCCCTGGGCGGGGGGAGGCGGGGAGAAGCGAGAGGACGAGACCAGGCTAGGTCCCCTTAGACCGGGGCCGCCTCTCTCGGCTTCGGAAGCTGCGCGCCGCGGCCAGGGGGCTCCTTCTCCCGGCCGGCGGGCGGCGGCAGCGGCTGCGATTCGAATGCTCAAGATCCGTTGCCCCGAAATCCGCTGCCTGAGACTTACCTCCTGGCACCTCGAAGCGCGAGGGTCAGGGGAGCTTTGCAAATAGCAGGAGGGAGTGGATGCGAGGAGGTGGCGGTGAGAGGGGGAGAAGAGGAGAAGGGAAAGGAAGGAGCGGAGCCGGGGAGCCGGGCTGGCAGCCGCCGCGGGAGGAATCTGAGCGCGCAGCCGGCGCGGGGGGAGCGGCGGCCGCGCGGAGGAGGCGGCGGTAGCAGCCCAAGCCGGCGGGCGGCGGCGCGGACGCCTGCAGCTGGGTAGCTGCGCGCGGGGCGGCGCGGCGGTGGCGGGCTGCGCGCGGCTACGCTGGCCCCGAGGCTGGACTAAACGCACTCGCCTCCACCGCCGGACTCGAACTGGGAGGGGGCGCCAGCGCACCCAGGACGCGGTGCCCCAAGGGACCCCACTCTAAGCTGCAAACTGAAGCCACCCCCGCCTCCCCGGGCCAAACACATCCCTGCACCCGTTCGCAGCTGCCACCCCGAGTGTTCCAAAGGCTCCTGCAAAGATCTGCGCCTCCCGGGTCTCCCCACCCGCCAACCCGACCTCTCCAAGTCACCACCGCTGTCCCCCGTCAGACTCCGCCTGGCAGTCGACTTCATCGAACTTGATTTCTCACCTCCTCAGTCCCATCACCTCCATCCCCTCTCCCCCGTCTTGCCTCCACCCCCCCTAGTTTCCTCCTCCTCGCCCCTCATTTCCACCCTCCTCCCCCTCCCCCGGCCACTTCGCTAACTTGTGGCTGTTGTGATGCGTATTCCCGTAGATCCCAGCACCAGCCGGCGCTTCAGCCCCCCCTCCAGCAGCCTGCAGCCCGGCAAGATGAGCGACGTGAGCCCGGTGGTGGCTGCGCAGCAGCAGCAGCAGCAGCAACAGCAGCAGCAACAGCAGCAGCAGCAGCAGCAGCAAGAGGCGGCGGCGGCGGCTGCGGCAGCGGCGGCAGCAGCGGCTGCGGTGCCCCGGTTGCGGCCGCCGCACGACAACCGCACCATGGTGGAGATCATAGCTGACCACCCGGCCGAGCTAGTCCGTACTGACAGCCCCAACTTCCTGTGCTCCGTGCTGCCCTCACACTGGCGTTGCAACAAGACCCTACCCGTGGCCTTCAAGGTAAGAAGCTGCGGCCACCCCCAGCCTCTGGCCGGGCGCCTCGGGACCTGCCCGCCGGCGCCTCCTTGACCGCGGGGGCCGGGGCCCGACGACGTTCCAGGCCTTCGGTGTTACCTTGGAGGCTCTGACTCGAGGGACCCCTGGATGGCCCTCTTCCTCCGGATTCCCCAGCGGGCTTGGGAGCAGTGACCCCGCGCAGATCCCTCCTTCTCCCACCTGTGCCCGCAGCCACCACTCCAGCCCTTGTCCCCTCTGTCCGTTCATCACCCCTCAAGTCTCCCCACCGAAGTTCTAACCCACTCCTCGGAGCTGCCTCCCCTCCCCCGGGAGCCTCCAGGTGTCCTCTCTTTGCACTGCCCCCCCCGCCCCCCCCCCCCGGGCGTGAGGATCCCGGCATTTCCCCCCCTGACTCCCGCGTCCTCCTCCCCGGGCACGCCAGCCGTCCCGCACTGCGGGCTGCCCGCGCCGGCCCTCCCCAGGATTCCTGCGCCCCTGCCCGCTCCCCTCCCGGCCGATTGCCCCTCCGCCCGCCTGGGTGCCCCCAACTCCGACCCGCTTGAGACTCATTGGCCCCGGCCTATCCTGGGTTTGGGTACCGGTGGTGTTCTTGAGCTGACGGCGCCGGGAGTTCGCGCCCGGGGCGGGGCGCCGGCTGCGGCGCGTGGGCCGGGAGACCGGTGCCCGAGGGGGTCGCAGGCAAACCCCGGGACTCGGGGAGCGAGTGAGGGGCACGGAAAGGACAGGGGTGTTTGCTCGGCTCCCAGGCTCCCAGACTCGCGGCAGTTCCCGTTACCGGGAGGAAGGCGGGGCCGCCGGGGTCGTCGCGCGCCCGGAGGCGGGGGAGCCGGGAATCGCGGGCGCAGACCCTCGAGTGCGGGAGGCGCGGGCGGCTGAGGGGCGGGGGCTCGTGCGGCTGCTTCCCGCCGGGACGGAGCTCCCCGCCTCTCCCAGCCCGGCGGGCCCGAGGGGAAATCGGTGAAATGCCTTCGGTTCACTGGCCTTGAAATGTGAGGTGAAATTTTGCGGATTTGTCGTATTACTTCTAAAGGACTTGGTCCCCAAAGGTCGCTCCCGTCGCTACCGGTCGTGGGAGGCAGGGCCGGCGGCCTGGGTGCGCAGGCGGTGACTCCGGGGTTTGGGAGCGCCCTGCGCGGCCTCCTCCGCCCGCCGGCCCGTTAGTTTGAGGGCGGGTGTCCGCAGCGGGCGTCCCCGGTAGCGGCTCCGCGGGTTGAGGGTGCAGGGTCCCCGGCCTGTGGCACAGCCCGGCGGGCGTCCGCGATTGCCCCGCAGCCCTCGCCAGGGGGAGAGGCCGAAACCCCCACGGCCGAGCTGGGTGGATGGGAAGCGGGTTCCCGGGCAGCCCTCGCTCCCGGGACTGGACGCCGGGATGGAGGGGGCGGCGAACCAGCCGCGAGAAGAGACTCGGAAAGGCGCTTCCGGCCCTGTCTAGCCTAGGACCCCTGGGTTCTGGGGTCTGTGGAACGCGGAGTAGCAAGGGTGGCGGAGGAAAAGGAGGAATCGTGCCAGGTTCTCCACTGTGGCCCTGGGGCCAAGCTCCCATGGACCACTGGCTGCTCCTAGTAGTTGATCCCTCATCCCTCCTGGCCTCACCCCCTGCCAGGCTTCAATTCAGATTCCGTGTGTAGGTGGGGTGGGGAGAAAGAGGAGTTCAGGTCAATTAGAGCTAGTTGTCTCGCTAGGTTTTATATCAGAACAGAAATCAGAATAAATTGTTATGGAAAGAGGATGATGCATTCTGGGGCAAGTTTCATTTTGCACTTGGCTTAAGAAATGTATGTCTCCTTTAATAAACTACCCATTTTGTAGGCTATTTTCTTCTTGAAATATGAAAAGCTCAGAATATTGTAGAAATTTAAATTCTGTACAAGAGGTATATTCTACAATATTCATCGGCCAAGGGCCCAGAATTTTCTAATTAGCTTTATTGTAAGAGTGGACATTTATTTCCACCCCACCCCCAAATCCCAAACACAAACAAAAAACCTGGATGAAAACAGCACATACAAATAAGTAGCTATTTTGTTTACACGTTGCCACAGGTCAGGATATGTGAAAATTTAAGGAAAAGTGCCTACATTTTTAAATATACCATTTAGATGTTTGATGGTCTGGGTTCCGTTTGTTCTGCTAAACATATTTAAGGTAGAACTGTTTTGAAGTATTCCTTTACATTTATGGCGCTGAACTGATTTGGAGCATTAGTATTTCAGATAGAAAGGATGTTTTTGGCATACAGATAAAATGCAATTTAGTCTGACCTATTATCAGATTTTGGTTGTCTTCAGGTTTTTGCACCACCCTTTTAAAATCATTTTGAAAAGAAATGGCTTTCTTTGCTATTAATCATACTTATTGTCAGTTACAGAGTCATTTTACTTGTAACCAGCAAACAGCCATAGCTAACACATGGCCATACTGAAGTAAATATTGATTCATATTAATTGAAAAAGAAATTGAATTAACCTAAAACGTGAACTCTCAATGTTTTCCCACCCCCATACCTGTGTTTAACAAAATGCAAATAGCAGGTGATAGCTGAGATCCTCTGAATATAGAAGTTTTGTCTCTGCTGAAAAAGATGTGTAAATATTTGGAACATCCAGGCATAGACAACAATTTATGTTTTCATCTGAATGTTATTAACAACAAACTCTCTTTACTTTTCTTTTGGGATAAGAGCCTGAGAACAATAAGGCTTTCTACCATTGCAACAAAGTCAAATACATCTATAAGAAAAAAGTAATATGAAGAGGTCTCAGTTTTAAAAGTGGTGAGAACAATTTGGCTATGATAGTTAGAGCCATGTACACAGTAAATTATAGTGTTATGGGTATATACAGACAGGTAAATATCTTTAAAAAACACACAGAACTAAACTGTTGAGAAATCTGATATTCAAATCAATACAATATTTATTGAGCCTATATTTTACGTCTGTGACACTGACCTCACCATGTAGAGAATCAAATGGATTCAATGGACTGTGTTTTAATATTTTAAAGTAGTGCTTCAAAATGATATTGACAGTTGTATTAAGTTGTAAGTAATGCGTTCATCTGATCTTGTTTGGGGATTATACGAGAATACCTAACTTGTTTATAGTCGGCTCTTAAAAATGCAGAAACAACCAGTATAGTTTAAAATATGTAAAGTTGTTTATTAGCATTGTATTTTTAACAAAGTACTACAGTTTTGAAATGTTCCGTCCTCCCAGGTGTCAAGGAAATGGAAATAAATATTTTTAAACATTTCTTTCAGGTGTATTTCACTGAAAGCTTAAAATAGTGAAGGTATACTATTAGAGGATCCCCAGGCCTTTCTGTCCTTGAAATTCTAGTGACAAAAAAGCAGTTTGCAAATCCATCTCATTAGTTAATGGTCAAATAGAAATAGGGAGAGAGTATGTCAACGATGCATTCAGGAGCACCCTTATAATTAGGGGTCTGTCAGCATTGCTGCCATGGAGCCTGCTGTTCAGGGTTCATAGCTCAGTTGCTTTAAATACCTTCAAGCTGAAACACTATGCAGAAATTTTCAGTCCAGATATATATCCAAAAGTATTGCAAGGCTATTGTGCTGTTTTCAGTTAGAGAACACTGGGCTATATATTTACCAGTGTCATATGTTTTTCTGGCAATGTTAAAGAAAACACATTTTTAGATATATGATCTATTACTCACAGTTAATTCTGTGTGTTTAATGATAGCTTTCAGTATTTGTCATAAGTGGGGTTTCAAAATGATGGAGCAATTTCTATCTGAGAATAATTTTTTCAACATCATTAGCCCATTTTTGGAAACAAGCATGCAACTAACAAATACTTGACATGAGTGGGTTGTATTTTCCTTACACATTCAATGATCAGATTTTATATTTGTGTCTTTTTTCAATGTAATTATATTTAAGCAAAGACAGGTTATTAAACCTGTTAAAACCTTTGAAAGCCTACTATGAATTGTTATGCAAAATTATGTAAATCAATAGATTTCAAGTTGTGTTAAGACACACATTTTTTGTGTTATGCCTTTAAGTAAACTAAAGTTGAAAATGTTAGGATTGAATATATAATACTTATTGGTAAGGCAATTGAAATAAAAATTTTAGATGGAAAACAAATATTTAAAAAATTTTAGAAAACTTACATTTGAAAACAAGCATGATATTTTTCATTATTTTTGTCCTTTCTCATTGCTGTTTGTATCTTTTCAAAAAAATTTCAGAATATCTAAATGAGCTTGAAACATGGCACATAAATTCCTGGCTTAAATTGAAATACTTTCCACCAGTTTTCTCTTTGACATATATTTTAGAAAGTATGAAATGATACTTTATATTATATCTACTTTTTTTCCTCTACAATTCAATTGGGTGTTCCTAAATTCTAGGTTAAACTTGAAAAAATAACTGTTATACTTGTGAAAGTTTTTGATAGCTTATTTAAAGTTATCTTTAAGTAATTACCATAGGATTAACATTTTTCTTATTGCTATAACTTCCTTAAACCTGTCTTTGTATTCCCCAAAAAGATTTGATCAGATTCTATCTCAGAAAAGAGTTGTATTTCAATTTTGCTGCAAGTACAATGTGCCAAATGACATTGGTCTGTAAGAGTAATTGATTAGTTAAGACTAGCCTTCTACTCATGGAAATGTAATGGGCAATTTTTATTTCCGTATCATAAGACCACAGAAACAATTTTAAGGGTCTGAGTTTATTCTTCATTGCTTCTCTATCAGAGCAACTCACAGATTTAATCATAAGGCGTTTCATACAAAATTTCAGTAGCGTTTCTAGAGTTAAATATTTTTTATTTTGCACAAGCTTCATGTGATTTACATGCTAGTTGTAGTGAGGTGCGCTAAATAAAGGAACTTCTTTCTCAATTCTAAAATATAAGGACATAAAACTACTTCTCTCTTTCCTATGAAGTTTCTTGAACTTAAAGATTTTATGTTTTTAAAACATCTAGAAATGTAGTTGCTAAGGTTTCATCACAAATGATTTGCAGAACAGAACTTTTGTATTGGGTACTATGGAAACAAATTTTAATGTGTGCCTACTCCTAACTAGTTAAAGAGTGACTTTTGACTGCTCTCTCTTTCTGCCCCTTAGAATGTTTTCCATTGTTTGTGTTTTGTACAGATGAAATGTGTAAAAATTTCTTCATTCTTTTGGTTTTATTTTTTTGCTGATTTTTTAGAGAGAGAGAAACATCTATTTGTTATTCCACTTATTTATGCATTCATTGGTTGATGCTTTAATTTTTTTAAATTTTCCTTTATTGATCTGAGAGAGAGAGAGAAACATGGATCTGCTGCTTTACCCATCCCTGCATTCACTGGTTGCTTCTTGTATGTGTCCTCACCGGGGACTAACCTGCAACGTTGGTGTTTATGCGGGACAACTGTCTAACCAACTGAGATACGCGGCCAGGGCCGTTGGTTGATTCTTGAGTTTGCCCTGACCAGGGGTGGAACCTGCAACCTTGGCCCGTGTAGATGATGCTCTAACCAACTGAGCTTCCCTACCAGGGCCTCTTTGGGTTTTCTTTTAGATAAACAGTTAAGAATCTCCAAAGGAAATGTTTTAGCTTCAGAGATCTACTTAAAAAAAAACACACAACTCAACCATATAATTATGTTTCTAATTGATATAAAGTTAAAAACAGCATGCCCTCCCCCCAGTTTTCCCTCAGAAAATCATTAGGCAATGTGATTGGGTAGAACATAGAGCAGGGAAAAAATATATTTAGCCATTAAAATAGAGTTCAGCCATAACAGGGGAAGTCGTCACTGTATCGTTTTAGTTAGCTTTTTTTTTTAAAGGCCAAGTTCTAAGCCTCATAGAAGACTCACTATTTGTGATTGTCTATTTGTTTTGTTATTAAATGTAATACATAAGACATAACCAGTATTTAATGTGGCCATTATTATGCTGCCTAAGCAAAGTAAAATGGATTTATGTATTTCACTCTTAGGGATCTTTTCTTTCATATTTTCCCATATTGAATCAATTTTCCTTTCTTCTAACTAAAAAACCCCATTATGTTAAAAATATGCAGTAAAATAATAATGTCCCAGAGCTCTTGAAAATCTTCATATTGGGGCAGATTTCTTTACTTTTTTCTGAAATTTAGCCAGACTGGACTGAAAGCCATCAGCAGTCATCCTTGATCTTTCAACAACAAAAACATCTCAGGACATGGAGTGAAGAATTCCATATTCAGTGGTATCCTTTAAGGATGTTCCTACATAAAAACCTGTGTTTACCAAACAGCAGACTTGGAACAGAGGTTAGCCTCCTCGTCTTTCAAAAAGGACATTATTATAATTACATTCTATACTTACATAGTATCTTCTACATTTTACAGACTTTAAAATAATTATTTCCAATTTATATTGGAAAACTGTAGTTCCTGGATATGAAGTTACTTTATGAGATCATAGCAAAGGTGGGAAAAAAGTGGAGCCTCTTGAATTTTGATGCATTTATTCTCTTCTGAACAGTACAATGTTCTGCCTTTGTTCGTACACTTCACTGGTTCCATATTTAGAAAGCCACACAGCAGGTGTTAAAACATAATATGCTGAGTGTAAAAAGTGTCAAACGTTGAGATGAATCCTGGCAAACATAGTCAATTATTTCAATATTTTCAAATGTTTGCATTTTTGGCATTGTGAATTTGAAAAATTGTAAAGCACACTGCCTCCATCAGTAGTACAGCATTACCTGTATAGTCAGCAACCACTTGAAGCACTAGGTCAGGTATGCAGGGAGGAAGTCGTGTTCTCAAGGGATTTACTCTTGACCTGGAAATCTTCTCAGATTGAGTGGAGTAACCGAATACTGTGAGTAAATGATAGTTGGCATGATTTCTTCTCTGGGATGGAAGAAGCTGTCAGAAAACTAGTTTGGAGCAAGGGCATATTGCTGCTAGCGAGGGATGCTGACTCAACCTTTAATTGGTTCTCTCTCTTAGGGTTTTATCTGGTAACCTCACAAGTGTTGGCTGTGGGACTTGATGCTCTTCTGGAAGCTCTTTCACTTATTTATTCTGAAGATATTTATCGAACACTGAGTCTGTACCAGGCACTGTTTGTGGGAGTTTGGTATATAGTGCTGAATGAGACAGATTAAGTCCCTTCCCTGTTGTAGTTTCCAATTTAATATAATCTGTACTCCTAGGAGTGAGTCTCACAGTTTTGGGCAAGTATATCAAAAGGAGTAGATAAATTATTAATATATGCACTTTGAAACGGGGACCACCTGAGTGCAGTGCAATGGTGTAGAAGTGGGCTCTGTAATTTAAAGAAAGTTTTAGGATTTTAAACTGAATACCAAAGTGCTAAAGAAGGAATGGAATTGAAAAGCAGACTATGAGAAAATTAAGGGTGAAAATTATATTGACAAGTTCTTTTTCCTGGCTGGGGCAGAAGGTAGAGGGTAGAGGAGTGTCAGGCTAGGGTTCATGGGTGCGGGAAATTAAGCCCTAAAATAGTTATAGTGTTTGTTTTATCACAGTCTGAGAAATCTCCTGTGATGAGTGCATGTACAAATTGTACTGGGAGCATGGAATTAAACGCTTAGGTTTGCCTGGTGGGAATCTTGACAAAGGAGGGAGCAGAACTACAAGTAGGAGAAAGAGGAGTGGGATATTTGCCAGACAGGCCTGCACGTGTGGGCGTTAATGTCAGAGAGTAGTGGGGTACTCTAGCCGGAGTCATTGCTTAGTCATCACGAGGGCATCTGGAAGCTGAATGAGGAAGAGATGGAAATAATCTGAGTATATGATCCTGGAGGTTAGTTGAGAGAAAAGGCATTATCAAGGGGCCGGGTCTTGGGAATGGGTTAAGAGTGTTGTGTTTTACATGTGACTCCAAAGGCTCTGCACCAGCATTTTCTTACCAGGCTCCGTGTTAATCAGAGCCATCCATTTGCAAGCTAGCTGACTCTGGTTAAAAAAAAAAAGTGTGATCCTTAGCCTTAGAGCAGTGAAAATGTTTATTAGCCTCAAAGACTGATTATTCTGGTCCTTACTTGACTGAGTTAATCTGTCAAAGGTTAACCTTTGAAGGTTAAGGAGGCAAGTGTGTCATTCTAAGATGGCAGATGGGACAAAGACAGAGAGGAAGTTTGGCCTAGGGTGTATTTTTTGTATATACCATTCACTTGTCGGGGATTATTACCAGCCTGTTATTTGTCTTTATTCTATGCCTAGACTTTAAGTTTCTTGATGGTTTTGTATATTCTACTGGGTCCTACTGCAGAATGGACATTTAGTAGTTATTTGCAGTATGATTAAAAGCTGAATATCTAGCCCAAAGTAAGGATATGAAATGTAGTCCTATGAAATGATACCACACCATGTTTAGGCTTCCATGTAGTTGGGAATTCCCAGGTTTCACCTAAATGTCTTCTCCCGTAGAGCCAACTAGACTTTCTTTACCAGCCGGTGACTGGGAAGAGACCACACCTCAGGGTGATGCAGGCTGCAGACAGGCAGTGCCTTAATGTGTACAATGCAATCTGCAGATGAAGCATCAGCCTTCCCTCTGTGGCATAATTCCTATGGACAGCCTAACATGGGGATTTAATAAAAAATGTACATGTATTCGGTGAAGAATGCAACAACAAATGAAGGAAACTTTTGCCTGCCTTTGAAATGGGTGGGTCCTGAAACATTGGTCTGTTTGAAGTGGCATCCTGACCCATATGCAGATGCTTCATTCCTGTCTGCCATTACTGGACCAGAGCACTAAGTCCTGATAAGGAACAGTATTTACAGTGAGAATATATTCTTAGTTTCTAAGCTTTTCTGATGAGCCATTATTGCTGCCGTGTTTCCTGTTTTACGTAGGTGGTAGCCCTCGGAGAGGTACCAGATGGGACTGTGGTTACTGTCATGGCGGGTAATGATGAAAATTATTCTGCTGAGCTCCGAAATGCCTCTGCTGTTATGAAAAACCAAGTAGCAAGGTTCAACGATCTGAGATTTGTGGGCCGGAGTGGACGAGGTAGGTCTCTGATTTTTAATACTGGTACTGGAGTAAACACATTAGGGTGCTCTGATGACACGCAGGCTAGTCTGTATACAAGTCAGCACCCTCTTCTACTGAGTAGAATTACTGAAGGTCTTATTTAAATATGTCCAGATGAAGCTGAGCGTTTTCCTGAATACTCAGGCCTTTTTCATTTGTTTTATGATATTGAATATTCAAACAATGTTTTCAGAACTCATTCCTACTTTCATTGGGTGTGAACATATAAGGTGGAGAGAAGAACAGTTGGAGGCTCAAGTTATGAATTATGAGGAACCAAATAGCAGAGTGAATTGAGGGGCAAAGGAAAAAGAAAAAAGAATGCATTGGACCAGTTTCCTGATAATACCAGTTTTGCTCTAAGTGGCAGCATGTTTGACTAGCATAATGCAGTTTACTTATCACATGTTACCTCTGTATGAGTTAATTTATTCTTAAAATAAAAAATCTGTTTAAAAATCATTTAGCATTTTTTAATGAAGGTTTTTCTTTGAATAACTGAATAATGTGTTAGTTATGTTAGAATGACTGTATAGAGTTGCCTACACAGATGAATGATCAGGACTTGAAATATTTCCGTATTATTTAAGGGTTTTTACCATCTGAATTCATATTCAAATGTTAGGAATCCTTTAAAAAGATTATAATATAGAAAATAATCCCATTTAGGGTTTTCATCACTATTTTATAAATGGGTTTAATGTTTTAAAAAAAGTCTTTAAGGAAACCAATTTTGGGGTTTATTTACTGATTCTATAGGGAGACTTTTAATAGTCATTCATTAGAAGTATTATGTTCATTTATTTATTTATTGAATCTAATATTTCTATTTTAAGTATTTCAATAATAAGAGAGAAAGTAGACCACTTTAGCATTGAGGTGGAATAAAGACCTATGGAATTACTCCAACCCAGGTTTGAATTAGGAAATGAGAAGCATCAATTTTTAAACCATGTTCAGTAATTGCTCTTTAGTTTGGATCAGATGTCAAATTATTACCATTGTAAAAACTTGATAAGGGAAATTCAAGCAAGGCTGTTTCCGATGAGTAGTTTTAGTTTACTTTCTAGGAACAGGGCCAAGAAGTTGTACTTTTTAACTAAAAAAAAAATGATGCATGCTAATGAGATACTGTCACCGAAAGGTTGTTTGAAATAAAATGAGGCTCAGGCCTCTGGAAGAATCAAAACTAAAGGGGTTATCTCTGCATCAGGTTTGGTTTGCTTTCATTAAAGAAAAGACACATCCTCTCTCACTATTGACTGATTAGGTGTGAAGTGTGTATGAGTGTGTACTCATTTTTTTCGGTGATTGGTGCAAATTCATAGCACAATTAAAATTTCTCTTTCTAGGAAGAATCGAGAACAATTTGAACATGATGATTTACCTGTGTACTCTGAATTACATCATTTTTCCTTTGTAATATTACTTCGTTTTAAATTAGAGTAATGAATTTTAGTATTTAAAAGATTGGGTGCTATATTTTACTTTACAGATTCAAGCTAGTGTTTTCATTTATCTTGCTTTTTGTATTATATAGATGCTGCATAACTTTTCTCTGATGAATTTGAGTAGAAACTATGGCAAAGTGATAGTGTACTTTGTAAACCCTCAACATATTTATTTAAGAAACTTCAAAGAGAAACAAAGGGTGTGCACTGTTTTACTATATTGGCTTTCTGAGTTTTGGCTGGTTTCCCAAATAGCAATTTTTATATTTAAAAAAAAAAAGACAGACTTAACTGCTTGCAGACTTTTCACGCATGGAAGATGAAGAAAGCTTCTTTTGATGAAGTGTAATTATGTCCAAACAGAGCTGACCCCCTCCCCCTATATTTCTTATGATCTTAACTGAAGAAAGTAGGATTTTTCCTTTGAAGCAGCCGGGACTTGGTGGAGGATCTGAAATGCTACAGTCTGCTGCCAGAGGCAGGATGGAGAAATTGGTCCAGACTTGTCTTCGAGGCTTAGATTGGGGGTGGGGGTAGCCGGTAGGGAGAGAAAGAAAAATTGATTTATCACTAATAATAGATTTTTATATCACTACATTAACATTATTTGAAAGGCAAGAGTAATATCAAGCTGAAATGAAGAGTAAAAAAGGACAGAGAACACCGATAAGAAATATCACTCTTTGCAAAAAAATAGGTCAGTTTTTCAGGGGCAGGAAACCCTTTAACCTGCTTGTGTACCTGACATGCTTTCAGACAGACTCTTTCTAGCTTCCTCATTGCTTTTCACACCTCGACATTTCTCTTCAGTTGTTAAGTCTGATCAGCATGCTGCCACCACTGTATTTTTTCCCAATCTTTAAATTTTCTGTTTTCAGTAGCATTTAAAAAATAACACCAAGTTCCTCTAATTATTATAGTGTTTCTTTTCGCTGGTAGAAATTTAAATTCTCAGAGATTGAAAACCAGTTTCGGATTTATCGAGAATCACATCACTACATACTTTGGCTTTACCGGCTCTCTGAGGGCCATGGCTTTTGGAAATGCTTTGGAATACAAGTAGAATGTCAGTGCAGCTTGCATGAAGTTGGGACTGGATTCTGGATCTTAATTTTCTTTTCCTTTTTCAGCCTTTATATTTTACACGGAAGAATTTAAAATGACTGGTCCCTAAGTGTCTTTGGTATGTTTCCTCACTTTTGACATCAAATATGCTGCTTTTAATTCACAAGCATTTTTTAAGCACCTACGATGCAGAGAGCATGGGACTTTGTCATTTGGGGTACAATCTCTGCTTACAGTCTTAGCCCTCCTGACTATCCTGACAGCCCCTCAGGTTAGGTGGGAATTGTCTCTTAATGGCAGTTCCCGTATTTATCTTAGAAAATACGTATCTTGAGGACATACGCACTACTAGTTCCTAGCTGGAACGGTGGGAGATAACATGACCTGACGAATGAGTGCTGGCTTCCTCACTAAGAGCCTGCATCTTTCAGCAGGAGTCTGAATTTTTATCATTCATGAAGTGATAAAAATGGGATTTGGAAAAAGTTTTTTTTTTAGTTTAAGGAAATCATAAATACTCACATAAACATTTGACTTAGGAAATGTGTTATTATTTATAAGGTGAAGAACCAATTACCTCGTTGGGTGGTAGTTTCTGGAACATTACACCCATGCTCCTTCTCAAGGGGCAATAACAAGTGGAAAGAACTTCCTTGATTTTTGTTTTAGTTGTTATAGTACATTTGATCCTTAAGATTTGATTTTAGAAGACTGTACTTATAGTTAAATACTTATTCCTCCCACCCCAGCATTTACTTCTTTTAAAAAGAAGTCTTTCTTTATAGAAAACTGGTTCCACTTTGAACATTTAGATGCTTTATATTTACAGGGTGAATTCTGTACTTGGCTTTTGTCCCTACATGAGGGGTTCATCTGAATTTGGGATAAGTATCAATGACTTTTCATATCTTAAGAAAGTTACAAAAGTCTCAGGTAGAACTAGTCTGAGGACCAGTTTGGACAGATTCACGGACAGTAGCTCTAGCAGTTTATTTGCAGACATTAGAGACAATTGGAATGTATACATCCTTGATTTATTAAGATGAGCCCTGGATGACAGCTGCCTTCCAAGCCCCTGTTAGAAATGCGGTTCTAGCTCACCACCGTTGATCTAGTCCAGAATGGCATCTCTTTATGGTGTCATGTAAATTAACTTTCATCCTAGAGATTCAGCCTGGTGACTCCTCCAGACAGATCTTTCCATTGTTTTGAGGTCCTGACCTGGATCCAGTGGCTTCCCATTCAACTTTCTAGTCTCCATCTTTGTGGGCTTTGAGTTTGCTGTAACTAGCTCAGGCTCCTGGCCGACTTATTCTTCTAGTTGGTTTTAATGTATATAATAAATCCTGTTCTCTAATGAGATAATTAAACTGCTCACCTCCGTGTAACATTCAGTATATAATGATGAACTATGATACATTAATGACACTTGGAGAATAGATGCTTTCATCATCCTGGCCAAGATACTATGTTAGTGGATTTATATTTACTGTTTCTTGGTCTTATAGAGTCTATTGGGACACATGTAGAAATAAATTGCCTATTATTTTTTTAAATGTTCTTTGGAAAAGCTAAAAAGAGCATTTATTTGAGGATCTTGGAGAACTGGGTTTAGATCCTGATTTTTTTTTCACCTATTAGCTGTGTGGGTAAGTTACTAAGCCTCTCTGGGCTTCAGTTTCTTTCTGTGTGAGATGGAGGTGATAAACTTAACTGAACAGGACCAAATGAGACAGTGTGTATGAAGAGGCTGGCACTTAATAGGTTTCTATTCAATATTCATCTCCCCCCTCCCTTGCATTCCTGGGTTTTCTTTCCTTCTTTTTTCTCCTCTTGGGCACAGAAAAGTATAGCCAAAGAGACTTAAAACTACATATACTGAGTAACAAATGATGTGTGTCTTAAACATATTTTAGTAACTTACATGGTCTGGGTTGAAAAGAAACCCATTCACTAGACTTGACAGTCAAAGACCTGTTCTACATTAAGCCTTGTATGTAACCTGTTCCATATTAAGCTTTGAAAAGATTGCATTAAACTTTGCATTGATACATATTGTTTAAGATTTGTATTTTGATTTAATACCCTCAGCTTTCAGTAAAGGGAAAAACAGTCTCTGACCAAAAAACAAAGCAAAACAAAATGAGCTTTTTAAAGGCAGGCTAAATGAATACTCTGGCCTGAGATTGCTGAATGTTTTATTGAGTCACTGTTTCACGCCCACCTTTTCCTGTCTTGTAACAGTTTGCAGTTCTGACTATCTGACACGACTAACCGTTGCAAATCTAACTGATTACAACTGTCAGTGAGTCTGTGTAACAGAGGCTGGTATCTTCTTCTGGAGAAAGAAATCCTAATCTGCTACCCAACTTTTCCCTGCCCTCCCCCATTCATCACTTTTAGCTCATTAATTAGAAACATCAGATATAATATTTCCATGAAGCACACTCTCTGCTAAAAGCAAAAATTCACATTTATATTGGGAGATGTCCTGTACGTTTAGCAAAAAATAAGTCATTGTCAGGGAGTTATTTCAAGATTTAACAGCAAGGAAGTATGCTAGGGAAGGGGTGGGCAGGGAGGAGAAAATCTTTGTTCCAGTAATGATGAAATCATCATACCACAGGCACATTAAGGCCAGGACAGGAGACACTGGCTCCTGTTAAAATGATTCCCATAAGAACCTTCCTCTTTCATCTTCTCATTGTAGTGCAGTTAGGCAAACGAAATGCTGAAGCCATGTGAAGTAAATAACATGATCAACAGTGATTTACTATTGTTCTCTCGTGGGGTCATGACCTAATCCTAAATAAAGACTTCTAAAATTGTCTGTGTTTGGATGTGTTCCTGATGTTGGAGAAAACTGAAAGGCAGAGAACCCTCTTCAAGTGGACCAAGGTTTTTGCTTTCATTACAGCTATTGCTACTGAGCAGCTTTTTGTTTTTTTCTTGTTTTTTTTTGTTTGTTTTTGAATTGGAATCCCTTTTACAGCGCTGCAATGAAGAGGATGATCTTAACATTTGAAGAGTTTAGTAACTTCCTAAAGTGGCCATCAGAGGGATTCTACTTTAGATTAAGGAGTCCTGACTCTTAATCTTGCCTTTGTTTCGTTACCCCCTCAGAGCAGCTCACATGAAGTCTGGACATCTCTGCTGTTACGTTGTCATCAATACTGTCTGTTTATATTTACTGTGGGTTTTCCTTTTTTACATCTGCAGGCAAGAGTTTCACCTTGACCATTACTGTCTTCACAAATCCTCCCCAAGTAGCCACCTATCACAGAGCTATTAAAGTTACAGTGGATGGACCCCGGGAACCCAGAAGTAAGTACTTGCCTTCCTGTTGGAGATGGTAATAGAGTTTACAGAGACCCTGGGAGGAATTTATCCCAAATAAGTTAGCGCTATTTCATTTAAATAGTTTCTTTGCAAAGTTTGCTATCTGCATACACTTACAGTGAGGGACAGTTAATACAACCTCACAGTTAGTAGAAAATAAAATCACAGGTTTAACTTTTACCACAAAATTGGTAAGGCCTATATAACTTTGGGAAATGAGTGAATAATTATTTAGTCACTGTAACTATTTTCTAAGAAATTCTGCTCATCTACTGTGCATAGTAGACAGTGTGGAGTAAACCCACGAGGACTGAGGAAGAAAACAATAAACTGAAAACTCTTGAGGTTAGTCAAAAAGCATTTGCGTGTTTCCCATGGTCAAAGAATGTGTTTTAACTTTTTACCTCGCCCACTCAATTCCCTTTATAAAGAGCACACTGCTTAATTACAAAGAATTTATTTGCAAATGATAACTTGCTTGATTGTTACAACACTGTTGTTTGGTCATGTTCTAGTAATTGTTATAGGTAGTTTCTTTTAACATACAGAGTCAAGCCAGGTTTAAACCCACCCTGGTTTACTTGTCTGTCTGGACATCCAGAAGGTTTAACCAGCATCAGTTCAAGGAAGTGCACGTAATCCATTTGGGCTAATGTACAGTTTCCTCCTAAATCTAAATTGATACAGGTTTGCTTCCCCGCCCCCCACCCCCCAAATGATTTGACAGACTTGTCATAGCAGTATTGAAATGTATTTAGAGATTAAAGATTATCTGGTAGATACAACATTAAAAATTCTGTGCCAATGGAAACAGCATATAGAACTCTGCCTTTGATGAGCGAATACACCGGAGCTGTAGCCATTGTGTTCGGAGTTAAATTTGGTTTGTGGTAGGGGTACCACAAACCAAACAGCCGGCAGAAATGTTTGTCATATAACGATACACCTGCCTAGACAGTGAGAGTGGCATATCTTTCCTTCCCCTAAAACTGAGAGAAAAGAGCTGGTAAAGTTTTGCCTCTCCCAAGTGGCATGTCTTTTCGCAGTGGGAACATATGGTGCCTTCCATTCCTCTAGTGGCTACCTCCTCTCACAGAGGCTGACTGCTTGCCTGAACTAGGGAGGTTTCCTGCCTAGAAGCCAGTCTTTGAGGTTTCTCTTCTTTCCTTTCATGTGTATGGCGTTCTTCCAGGCTCACAATGTTGGGTCAGTGCTGGCCCTGTCTGTTCAGTTTGGGAATGTCCTCTTAGGCGGTGGCCACGCACATGTCTCTGGTTGCACCAGTTCTCCGTTCCTAAGGGCCGGTGGTGACACAGTGCAGGTGCAGAGAATAGAGCAGGGCTGTCTTGCCTGGTTTGGGACTTTTCCTGACTTCTCTGGATTGCCATGAATCAGGGATGATGCCTTATGATGGAAAACACCTTCTGACTTTTTATCTAATTAGTCCATGAGTTCCTGAAAAGGCAGGGACATTCATTTTAGTAATGCGTAGAGCAGGATAGTAGTGTTTTAACATTTAGCCCTACTAATACTTATCTTTTAAAGATGTTTCCTGCCGATCTCAGCTGCTTTTCTCAGTTCTTGGAAAAACCATTATTGTGTGTGTGTTTATCTGTGTGTGTGAGTGTTCATACACTGAAGAGTTGATGCTTCAAAGCTGACGATTGGGAGAGGAAGCAGGGAAGGGTAGGTGCGACCCTGTTCTGAAAGATGTGACAAAAGGTAGCGTTGGGAGAGTGACTTCTCTGTTAAGTGAGGATAATATTACTTGGTTCCGAAGAGGGTGCTGGCAGAGTGAATCAGCTGATAGGCGCAGTGCCTTGTAAAGGCACAGAAGCGCTCTGAAAACCATGAGACTTAGGGGCAGCACGGGTAGGTGGTGCGTGTATGACCTGAGTTCAAGTTGTGGGTGCTGCTGAGGGTGCTGAGGGTGTTAGGGGGAAGCAGATACAGATCTCGAGTGTCAGACCACTGCCCTAGATCAGCCTGAGTAACATTTCTCAAGAACCAAAAATATCTGTGAACCTGTAATGTCATTTTTCTGACATCATGAGATGACTAAGTGTCTGGATATCAGGATGGGTCTGGTATCAGTAACATCTTAATCCTACCAGCTGTACTCCCTGTGTTGGATTATTTCCTTCTGCCCTGCTCTTGGCCATCCTGGGCACTAAGTGTTTGTAGTGTTGCATGCTTCTTAATATTGTTCTTTAATTTCGAGGCTCCTTGGTGTGGAAAATGCCCAGGATTTTCTTTTTTTTTCAATTGTGAGTATAGTAGGATTTTGATTGATTGGTGTGTGTATATAATGTCCTCTAATGTGTGTGATAAATCCTCTAGAAAGTGGTTTGGCAAACTTCTTTGAAGTTCCAGATAGTAAATAATTTCAGCTCTGTGGCCCGTATGATTTCTGACACAAGTACTCACCTCTGCCATTGTAGTGCAAAAGCAGCTTTAGCTACTGCATAAACGAATGTCTATGACTGTGTTTCAGTTTAACTGTACTTACCAGAGCGGTGGTGGGTCAGATTGGACATACAGGTGATTGGCTGCCAACTCTTGTTCTGTCTCAGTGATTTTTGACTGGCGTGTTGCAAGAATTTTTAAAATGTGCAGTCAGGGGCATGGGCCTCTTTTCCCTCAGACTATCAGATAAAAAGAAGAGGACAACAGCCAACACAACAATAGCCATCCAGTGTGAATGAATCAAAATTATACCTACTTTTTGTCAGATCGGCAAAAACATAATATATTTTTAGTGTGCTGCAGAATTTTAGTAATTAGTGTATGTATGCCATGAGATGAAAAAGGTTGAAAATCACTGCTCTAGATTTCAAAAAGGCTTATTTTGTCAACTATTAACAGAGAAGGGCTTTAGAAGGCTTTCCTGAGCAGAGAGGGGAAAAAAAAAGACAGTTAATGCCATTGTTTTAGCCTCCTCTCCCACAAAATTAGAATTCTCCAAGTAGTGATTGTCATAGAAATAGCGTACATCTGTTTATTACTGTAATGGTTTGAAGTTGAGAACTTTGTACTATTGATTCCCATTAAGGAATTTCACTCCTTTCTCTGAAGGTCATTCTGGTTGACCAGCCATTTTGAGCAAGGACAGGCTCTGGGGTGACTGGCCAGGTCTTTATTCAGCATAGCATAGTGATTAAGGGTGTGGGCTTTGGTGTCGGTCTGTCTGCATTTAAACCCCAACTCCACCTACTAGCTGGTAGGCAAGTTACCTAACTTCTCTGCCTCAGTTTGCTCATCTGTTAAAATGAGAATAATAGCATCTTCTTCGTCAGTTGCTGCAAAGATGTTAAATGATGTAATGCATGTAGAATTCATAGCTCAATGAGTGTCATGTAGTAGGTGCTCATTAAGTGCTGGCTTTTATTACAGCAATTTCCTTCAGTGTCTGAAGTTTGTTGTAAGTTTTGCTTATAGTATGCTTCCAGGAAATAGATACCATCTAGATTCTTTTCTCTGGTGGATTATATTTTTCCTTGCAGATGGCTTTACTAATTTCTGCTCATTAGTAGATGACACTAATAAGTGTTATAAGCTGTGTCTTGAGCAGGTATTCATGCTGCCTGGGGACAGCTGTGCAGAACCGGTGGTGAACACGCTCTGTTTGCAGCACAGTCCAAGAGAGGATGCTGTGGCCCTGGCGCCCCCTCTGAGGCCCTGCTGATCGACACATCTGCCAAAGCTTGCTTTTCACTCAAAAATCAGAAAGGTTTTATCCCTCTGTGTTTTCTGTCTCTGGCAGCTGAACCGGTGCTGTCACATCACAAACAACTTCTCTACTTAATATACACATCTGGCGTTGGCAGTTGGACTAACTTCATAAGAACACATGATCATCACTCATTACAAGATTAAAAAGTACCCCATGGCATCATTGATGTTTTTTAACTTTGATCTTTTTCAGTTGTGATTCATCTCAGTTATAAAACTTCCCTTTAAAGGAACATAGCCGATGACTTATTAGAACCTTCATCTTAAGTAGCGTAAACATGAGAACGGTGCACATCTTTACAAAATGCCATTTATTTTCTTTGCCAGCTTATCATTTTAAGACATGACATCATACTTAAGATCCCAAATTTGTAAGTCTTGTGTTTAGGCAGGGTGTTTTGACCTTCTGTTGGCAAGTTAGCTCTGAGGAGCAACTGCCTGTGTTCGCCAGCCGGAGAAGTAGCAGCAGCAGCAACAGTAATGTATTTGGATACCTCACTCTTTTAACCATCAGTTTCTATTAGGATCCCTTGTTCCACGTATGCACTTGGTTCCAACTGCAGTCTGATTTAAAGAATTTTTACAGGAAGGTGAACGCTTGGTTAGCAATGTCATATTCTGTGGTAGTGGTCCTGGCTTAGAGAAGGACTGATGGTCAAGGGTTTGTTGGATGTGCAGAGGATGGAAGAAATAAGCCACCTTACATAGTCAGAACCCTTTTGTCTTGCCATTTTTTCAGTTGTCTATTGCAAAGTAACAAACCATCCCAAGACATAATGGCTTAAAAGAGCAATGAGTTTATTATTTTTCTTGATTCTGTGGGTTGACTGGAGTTCATCCGATGGGTGTTCTGTGGTCTTGCTTGGGGTCTTTCATGTGGCTGCAGTAAGTTGGTGGCTGGTGCTGGAACATTCATGATGGCTCCAGTCATGTGCCCAGTGTCTTGGTGGGGTGACTGCAAGACTTGGGCTAGAATGGTGGCACAGCGGGGCCCTTCCCTTTTCCATGTAGTCACCGAGCCTTTCCCTCTCCTCATGGCCTCTTTATGTGGTCTCTCCATGAGGTCTCGCCAGCAGTGTCTGACTTCCTACATGGCAGCTCTGAGCTCCACAAGGTACAAACGTGGGAGCTCTCAGACCTTCCCAAGCCTTCTTATGGTTCAGAACTGTGTTGGAATTACTTCCTTCCTATGCTGGTCAAAGCAAGATACAGGGGTAGCCTAGATTCCAGGGAAAGAAACCCCACAGAGATAGGAATGATGGGGGTAGTGGTTCATTGGACCGCCACCATCATCAATTTCTGTGAGTGCTTAGGTGACAAATGTTATTGTTGAAACAGGTGAAATGATTATTTTTTGAGGTGCCATTCTCTGAAAGGCCTCTTGACTTTTTAATCTGGGGGACATATCTTGAACAAGTTTGGTAATCATCAGATGAATTAGGCTGGCTGTTACATTGTGGTGCTTGGTATTAGCAGACTAATATCAAGCTGAGCCATATCCAAACTTATAGGAGAGGAGAATATTAGAGGTTTGAACATAGAGAGGTTATTGACCTTGTCTGGCAATGTGGAAAGCCTGTAGTAGAAGTATCTTAAGAATCCTCGAATGGACAATCCTGAGGTTTTATACCTTATATCACTCAGCTTTGAAAATGCTCACTTGCCAGCACACCTGCAAACTGGATACCTAACACAAGCTAATGGGTTTCTAAGAGTTTTTTGTGTCAGGCTCCAGGGAAGTAAATCATAGTGACTCAGAAGGGGAGACCAAAGCCAACATCTCTGTATTTACTGCTGGGTCACTACCGTTCATCACAGACCAGCTATCCATTCTGACCTGTTGGGAGAAAGGAGAAGCTCCACCTTTCTTTCCCAGTGACCTGGCTTCTTTGCTGCAGGCTTAGAGTATGTGGCTGCAGTGCTACTCTGCTTGGCTCCGTGTGTGACTTCGGTAGGGGCTGGCACTTAGGTGAGTGAGAGCTTATCAGGAAGTGCATGGTCATGTTTGTGTATCTAGGATGGCCTCAGCACCCTGGTTTACTCAGCTTGCTAGGCTTAAGGTCCTGCAGCCACACTGTTTTCCTGTTTGCTTCTCCCCACCTGTGCCTAATTCATCAACAGATTTTTAAAAATTCTTTATTGAACCTTTTATTCTTCCATATTCTTGTGACTTTTCCAACTGCAGAAATTTTACCTTATAAACTTAAGGTGGCAGACATAAGCCAGACAAGGTAGTCTGGACACAGCGCCATCTCAGTTGTCTCTCATGTTCTTCCACCCGGTTCTGAGACTGTTTTCCCGCCCAGTGAAGGGCGGGGAGAATGGAGGGCTCGGCATTTGCTGTTCCTCGTTCCAGATGATGTCAGTGACAGTCGCTTTCATCCTCCACTACCTTTCATCCCAGTGGAGTGGAGGATAGGCTTTTTATGGTGGCTGGCCCCATGTCCTCTGTTTATTTATCCATGGTGGATGCTTACTTAGAGGTTGGTCACATGTAAAAGGAGGTAAGGAACATCTAAAACGTGTTGGATGGGGGGGATAGCACAAGAATATTTTCAAGGTTATTTGATACCTCTGGACACAGTTTTTGTATTCACATTCTTGCTGTCTGTGAAGACAGTTTGAGAAAACCATAATAGGCCTCGTACCATACTCCTGACGCCGCAGGCCTGAATTTTAGTTCTTAGAGCAAAGCACTGGAAAAGCTTGACTCCCTGACTTGCAGACTTGACACCGTCCTTTACTGTCTCTGTGCCCAAGGGACAGATGCTGTGTTGGTATCGATATAAATGCCGTGTTTTGATATGTGTAAGTCAGCAGATGGAAGCAGCAGTGTGATTGTTTTAAATATTAATCATTCGGTCACTAGTATATAAAATATTGTTGAAAATCTTTGACCAAAGAGGATAACAACAGTTAAAAAAAACTGTTCCCCTTTTCCTTTTTTTAAGGAGAGTGGAGAGGGGGTCAGAAGCTCTGGTGGAGGTTATGTCTGGTGGTTGGTGGAATGTACTCTTGAGAAGAGCAGTTTTAAATCTCAGTACTTTTTTTTTGTTGACTGACTGTCAGGAGCTGGGAAGATGGCCAAGAAGGAAATGACACATCGAGAGGCATTTGTGTTGTGCAACAGTCTGTGGATCTGATGCAAGGATATATGGCCTGTTTACACATTCCTCCGCGAGCAGACTGCATGGCAGTAATTTAATTCAGCAGCACATGGCATGCTGCAGCAAGGAGCTGTGGCCTTAACATCCTTTCATGGCAAATTATCACAGCCGTTAAAACATGCTCGTGTCCCTCCTTTGCACTCTTCCCTGGCTCCCCAGCTCTGAATGTGCCTTCTCATTGTATCGGCCTTGTGTGAAGGAGTGCTGGCTTTTTCAATAAGAGCAGTTTCCACATGCACATGTTCCAGTCGATATATTTACTTCTGACTAAATGTAGCGTGGCAGGTTTTCGGGTGCTGTGCGTTCTCTGAAAACACACATATACTTGATCCAAATGTGTCATTAGTTTGTATCTTTGTGTAGACAGAAATCATTCATTCTTAAAATGGTGTTAGGGACTTGAGAGATTTATTTACTTATTTATTTCGACATTTTCATTCACAAAAGAGATAATTCTGGTAGGCCACTGAACTACTTTTCTTCTGTTTTGTTTGTACCATAGCAATTTCTTCAAGGAGGGCTGGACCAGAGGAGAGTAGGATGTACTTAAAAACAACAGAGGAAAAGGACTCACTGTGTTCTTCATATTCATACCTGTTCCTACTCAGCGTATTTTTAGGATGCATTATGAGGTCAACTAAAGCACATCTGGGGTCTTCACGTAAAATCTCAAAAATTTTTCTTTAGGCAAGTATGGGAAATAATCACTCATATTTTTCAAGTAACCTTTGGAAATTAAGAGAGTGCATAAAAGCCATTTAGATTGAAAATATTAATTTAAGATCACGTGCAACAGTTCAAGTAGGAGACTGCCTGTGAGATGTGGTGCTAAGTAGCAAAGGAAGTACCTTCCCAAGATCCTCTGCTCCTGTGCCCTGGTGGCTAAGATCTGTTTGCTAGTACATAGAAGCACCTCATTAAAATTTAGAGTTAAGGCTTAAATCCAGATACTTCTGAAAAAGCTAACTCAGTCTTAAATTCAAATCAAGGTAAAAATAAGTGACCCAGAATTCTTTATCGGGGGCAGGTTTGGGGAGATAAAAGGAGAGTGACCGTGAGGTCCTGGGCGCCCGAAAAGGAACAGCAGGCCAGGTGTGCGGGCAGGGTGTGCGTGGGCGGGGTGTGCGCTGGCCCTGAAGGCGGCCGTTGCCGACTCTGGCATCGCAGCTGCGCTGCAGGCAGGTTAGCCACAGCAGTGTGGATTCCCGATGCTTTTCAGGTGTGATGTACTATTAAGAGCACAGGATTTTATAATTTTAAGGTGTGAGCTTTTGGTTTTTATACTTCTGTATTTCCTGCCCTTTACAAATATTTCCTTTTTACATAGTATTTCTCATCCAGCTTTGCTCTAGATACATGCCAGCTTCTCTCCTCTACTGGTTTGGAAATGGTTTATCTTAGTAAAATTAATCATGATCTCTGTCCACCTCTTGAATGATATAAGAACTTTAATGTTCTTTAAACCACGGTCAACCCCTGTCTTCTCAGGTTCTTATTTGATATTCTTGTCCTTGTTTTACAGTGTCTGGGGTAGGCACTATCACTGTTTAAACACTATTTGATATTCATCTATATGGTTATTGATTCCTTTGCTCGTTTCCTTCTGCTCTCCAGTTCATATTCGTTTTCCTTTGTCTTTTCTTTTTTAAAATTCTCGCCTGAGGATATGAGGGAGCATGCGGGGAGGGAGAGACGTGGATATGACAGAGAAACACTGATCGGTTGGTTCCCCCTGTGTGCACCCAGACCAGGGACCGAACCCGCCTGCGTTTGTGGTGCAGGATGATGCTCTAACCAACTGAGTCACTGGCCAGGGCAGTTTCCTTTTTCTTGATGTAATTACCTCAGTAGTACTTCAGGGAGAGCCTAATAGTGGTAAAGGCGGTTTTGGGTCCTGGAAGTGTTGGCTTTGTGTGGACTGGCTGCCAACATAATGTGAGTTGAGAGGCACCTGCACTGAGATTTCTCAGGCCATTATTATCAGATCAGCTGGAATATTTAAGGGAATGGAACCCAGCACAGATGTGTTTTCATGGAAGAAAGGGAAATGTATACCTTTCACCATGGGGAGCTCTGAAGAGCCCAGGGCCAACTGGTATGGAGGTGGGAGAGAACGTTCCTGCAGAGGGGCAGGAGGCAGGGAAAGGAGCATGCAGGAGGACATGAAATCCTCCATGGCTCCATTTTGCCTTCAGCAAGCCCTCAGGTGCTTTGGAAGTTTCTATCTAAATTTATGTTCCAGAACTCCATCGTTAGTTATATTTGATCCCCAGATGTCTTCTGGTTGTTACTCATTAAACAACCAGAGTAGCATTTCTTAGATATTGGTATGGACACATTTTCTGTCATTTTAGTGAAAATACAGGACTCACAAACAAAAGACACTTCTTTCATACGGAAAGTGGACCACTGAAGAAAAGAGACGTGTGGCCTAGAGGAGTGTGGCTTAGAGAGCTGGGAGGTCATGGCATGGCATTGTGGATGGGGTGGCTCCAGTGCTGGCTGTGTGGCCCTGCCATCGGAGCTGTGCAGGCAGGGGCTGGTGGGGAAGAGGCCAGCAGACACCAAAGTGAGCTGGTACTTCCTGTCTTTCCTTTCACCCTCAGAGTGCACATGTACCCTCTGCAGTGGCCCTGTTCTTCTCTACCTTCTTGGCATTAATTTTCGTGAGCTGCAACTTGGATAAAAATGCTAGCGTGTACTTTGGTGGTTTAACCCCGGCTATATGCCTCCTTAGGGTTGGCTCTGGAAATCAGTAGAAAATCATGGGCCCTTCAAGGAGATTATGAAGATACCAAAACACAAGCTGTCACAGCAGAAGTGAGAAGAACTATGGATGTATAAAAAAGCAGGGTGATTGCGAAGACTGGGCTACAAATTGGAGAGCTGTGGTTTCTGTTTCACCTCTTCATTCATTCTATCTTACAAGAACAAGTTACAATGTGTCTTGTGCCATGAAATATCACAGTAGTTTAACAGGAAATTTATCTGTGTGAGTAGTTTATATTTAAGATGTGGGTTCAGTTATGGTTAAGGGACTTGGAGGACTGGAAATTTCCCTTTTGAGCCTCAGTGCTATCTTAGTGATCTTAAATCACTAGACTTCTCTACAGTACAATTTCTTCATCCTTTAAATGGAAATAGACATGAAGACAACTTCAGAGTAGCTGGGAGTAACTCCTAAGGAATGATCATAAAGTACTTGGCACACATGAAGGGCAACTTAAATACCAAATAGTAATTATGTAGCGCCTTTCTGCCAAGGAGTTCCAAACACTTAGACATTACCTCACTGATTCTCTTTACATCCCTTTGAGGGATGCATTATGCATTTTACAGGTGGGTAAACCGAGGCACGGATATTTGAAAACTCATTTGCTCTGTCACTCTGCAAGTCAGCAGATGATTTATGGAAGTGGGCAAGGAGCCCAGGTCTCTTCATGTTCAGTTATTCACTGCTAACACTCCCTGATGCTTTGTCATTAAAGTTGTGGAGGCTCCTGGTGTTGGGCCCAGGGTATTCTTGGTTGATGTTACAAAGTAGAGTTACCTAGGAAGTAAGCCTGGCGATGTAGTAGTTTTACTGTATAGTAAATAAGTCTCAAGGTGTAAGGCCTCACACAGAAAACATATATATAGTTTGTATTTGTGTATGTGTGTGTTTGTTGAATGAGTCTTGAATTCATTAAGGTGAAAGTTTAACAGAGCTAAAAGCATTGCATTTTGTGAGATGAAAATAAGTTGTGTAAGTTAATCCTCAATAGGATCTCAACTTTGAATGCCAGTGAAATAAAGTTAGTACTTGAACAAAAGTTTACTTTAAAAACAACACACAAGTAGAAAAGGTAGACAAGTAAGCATATGATAGAAAAATTAGAAAATAAAAATTAATCAAAAGAAGAGAATACAGAGTCCATAATCACACCTCCAAAGATTACCACTGCTAATGTTTTCATACATAATCTCCTGAATATTCTCTTATGCTAATGCTAGTAATTTTGTGAAGATAACAGCAGTGAGGAAATAGCATTAGGAAAATGATGGAATGCTCCAAGTGCTATGATTATGTTGAAGCTGAAAGGAGGGAGAATAACTGGAAATGGTATTAATTGCTGCAAAGAGCAGGAGCAAGACAGTGGGACTCACAGCAGTTTCCAGTTAGTGCCTTGGGGGAGGCTGCGGCTGTCTCCGAGGTGGGGAGGGCCAGCCTTGCCTGAATGACTACGACTGAATGTGTTGAGGAGGCCCCTTCCTCCCACTGTCCCATCTCTCCACCAAAAACACCATCCTTTATAATAGTTCACAGGGGCTTTTTTAATGACAAGTAGATATATGCTTTAAAATATAAATATTTCTGGCAGTGGGGACATTTACCCACTCAAACACTGTTTTTGAGTGTGTACTGTTAGCCAGGTGCCAGGCATACAAAGCAAAGCAGACATGATCCCCGCCTTTGAGGAGCCTACATTCTGTGTGGAAGCCAGACAAGAACCGAGTAAATGAACATTTATCTATGATTGCATCTAATTGTGAATTGCGGTAAGTGCTATAAAGGGCACTGATGTATTAATAAAGAATAATGGGGCATCAGGGGACAGATAAGAACCTCTTCCAAACGTGCAGGGAAGGCCTCTTTGAGGAGGTAATGCTAGAGCGGATAAAAAGCTGGCTCTAGGAAGAGCGGGGAAGAAGTTTTGAGGCAGAGGGCACACATCATGTGCAAAGCCCTGAATGTGATCAGTGTTGGAACCGATATTTGATTTGGGTAGAAGAGAAGGCGTTAGAAATGCCTAAATGGTTAAGAAAAGGTTGCAAAATGAGCCGACTGGAATCATACACCCAAATGTTGCCTGTTTCATAACTCTGGCCAAGGCCCGGGTGGCACAGTCGGAGGAGCACAGGATTCTCCATGCCCATCCCCACTGGCCCCAGACCTCTCTCATTTGTTCTTTACCAAGGGGCCTGAGACCCTACTTGGAGTTCAGGCTTCTAGGACAGGACCTTCATAGATGTTCTGCAGAGGATAAAGCATTTTAAGGCATTTTTGCTTAACAGCTTGGTTTAAATAAGTGGATCAGTTGAGTGTAGCTAGATACTCCTTTTATATCGGATCCTGTAGGAAGAGCGGGCTGGTAAAGACCCTGGAGAGCTCTGGGGAGGGAGACTGCGTGGGCCTAAGGCGAGGGGGCACGGCTCCTCCGATACTCAGCGAGAATACCTGGTCCCGCAGAACGTGTGTGTCTTAGGGAAGGGGCCGTGGAAGCAGGTTTGTATTAAAAATAACCCAAACAAAGCAGTAGGTTACCTATTTGAGTAGATTCTCTGGATTGTGTGTAATGCAGTAAAGTTCGGGGCTTCTATGGACAAGAAGCAATTCCAAAGGTGAGCAGCATTTCAAAACATAAGAGCAACATGGAAAACTTAAGAATGTTTAGCAAAGAGCATTGATGTTGATTAAAGGATTGTAAAATTGAACCTATAAGGATAAGTTGAAAGACTTGGGATTATTTAGCTTCAAGAAGAGGGGACTGAAAAATGACTTAATAACAGACTTCAGAATTATGAGGAGTTATTAAGCTGTGTATGGTGACCAGCTGTTTTGTTTCTGGCACAGTCAAAGGAAGAATAGGTTTTTAACGGAAGCATGATAGATTTAGGTTAGATTTTAAGAAGAACTCCTTGACTCTAAGAATTGTTAATAAAACAGGTCACTGAAGGCTGAGGGTTTGACTAGAGGGCTTTTCATTCCAATCCCTTCCATCGTAGGGATTCTGTGTGTGTTTATGAAGTGCCACAAAGCTCCACCTTTCTGCTTTTAAAATCAAAGGCCTGATTTCTGTTTCCCATTATAATTCTGAAGCTCAGAGTCACAGAGGTTTGTAGACATAAATGATGAGGGTAATTTGTCTTACTTCAATGGCCATTAGAATCTTTAATTGAGAAAAATATGACCAAAAAGAGGAGCAGATCTGCCACACGATCAAAAAAAAATTATTGATAATCAGAATAGATGCATTAATAAGAATTTGGGGTTGAGTGAGCATGAGGCTATTTTATTGTTAGAAAAACTCAGGTTTATTTGACTTGTATATGCCAGATACAAGAGGTAGGGTTTTATGAAGTGGGTTCATTCTTCTCTGTTCGTTTCTACTGGGAAAAATTAAAAACATTTCCAGGTGACACCAGAGTTCATATAACCTGGGGCTCGAGAGATGCAATCCGAAAATCACCCTCAAGGAATTTATGGGCACAGAGAAAGGAGGAGAGGAAATAGGCAGGATTTATTTTTGAAAACAAACCGGCATGCATTGAAAAGCTGGCAGAGCGGTGAAGCTGAGCAGAGGAGATCTGAGAAAGGCTGGCTGAACATGGCAACCCTGTCAGGGCAGCGAAGAGCCCTGCTCCCTGGGTCGGCCTTTCTCAGGGAAGCTGAGTGTCAGTTTTTGTCTTCAAATATATTCTTTCATCATCCCTTTTGCTTATTAAATACCTGTCTGAGCAACTTTTGTAATAATCAGTTAGCACGCTTGCAGATGGTTTGCTTTAAGCACTTACAGGTCGCTGATGAAACTGAAAAACAAAGTACACACACACACACACACACACACACACACACACACACAATGTTCTCAGATGAGTTCTTTGTTTTGAACTCAGTGGGTATAATTTTCTCTAAAGGAAAACAATAAAGAGCCTGAAGGAGCAGACTTTGAAACAGGGGACATGGCGGGGAAGAAGGCTACACGGGTGTGGTGCAAAGCTGGGGGAAAGGAAAAACACTCAGGAAACATGTTTTTCTTTCCTCCCAAAATAACCTGTGCTCCTGGGTTCATTACGCACAGCTGGACCCTTGCGCTGCTACACTTCGCCTTCCCACAGCATTGTCACTCCGGGAGAGCCACCCACAGCCGAGGCTGGGTCAGCAGTCCCAACCCACTCCCTCTCACCAGCTTCCTTTCTTCCTTGTCTGTGAGATTTTCTTGGTGGCCTTGGCACTTTCGGACTTTATTTAGTTCTTTTCATGATTTCTACATTTGGGTCTCTCTCACCACTCACCCCCAGATAATTTATTTTCAAAACTCTTCTAAGGAATTTTGAAAACTATAGCCACCTTTTCTATAGGAAAAGATGACTTAGGGATTTGTGGCCTTTTTTTTCTGCTCTTGAGGCCAAAAGATTAACACTGGGAAGAAAAACAACTGGACAGAGGTATAATATAAAGAGGAGCCCTCTTCTGAAAACTTAGTTGTGGGAAAAGTCTCTTCATTATATAAGGTGGGCACAGTGGAAGGGCATTTGTTCCTTATTTTCTGTAATACCTTTGAAATACTGTGAACTCAGGCTGGCTGTATGTCCCTGAGGAGCAAGCTATGAAACCGATTATATCGGTTTATCTGAAGCAACAGAAGACCTATTGGTGTACCTGTAAAAACTATTTGGTTTTCTGTTCTTCCCTGAGTTCTTTCTTCCTTGAAGACCTTACTTAAGACTTTTGAACCAAGTGCCCTTTCCTTTAGAGAAACTGTGATGGAGACATCCATCAGAGTTGAGAACTTTCTGTGGTCAGGGCCACAACAACGTGTAAGGTGTAATCCAGAAGGACAGAGGTGTGTTACAAAGGCCCTAAGTTTTAAAGAGAGCAAGCGTGGATGATGTGGATGGCGTGCCAGTGGAAGGTCCTGTGCTGTGAGCACCTCTCAGGGGATTCCCACATGGACTCTCCGTGGGCGTTTTTTGAACACTGCATTGGAGGCTCAGACCAGACATAGCAAGGAAATTTGCTGGGGCCAGGGATGCAGGAGCTTTTGGATTCTATGATGAGGAAAGCATGGATGGACAACGTGTAGGATATATGCCCATTCTATTATTTATAGGGCATATATTTGCCCCTTTTTAGTAAGTTATGTGTTGGTTCTATGTATTATGAGACTTGCGGTAACAGTTTCTTGGTGGAGCCAAGTGGCTGGAATAACCTGAGGAGGAAAGGTGCGTTCTCTTTACTCTCATCCCGGTTGTCCAGGATCTGGGCTGAGGATGTGGTCTGACTGTAGTTAATTTGTCACATACTAGTCCGGTGGTGGCCTATGAACAGAAGTTGGTTATGGAAAGGGGCTTTACAAGATACAACAGCACCAAGCAGCCTTTTTCTGCAGAGGGTCGACCTCCCAGTGACAGCTGGGAGAAGTTCTCATGCCGTGTGGAGTCACCACTTCATTCTCTTTCATTAGGAGAACTGAACTATAAGTAAATGAAAATTTGCAACTGAATTGGAAAAACTCTGACACTGAAGATGAAATGTAGCTTTTGCAGCATGAGATTTGTGGCACAAACTGACCAGAGGAAGGAAATCTGATGATCTAGATAGATGCCTCTGGTTATTACCACTTTTGCTGTGTGCCTCTGTGCTAGGAACTCAACAGGATGAGTCAGATATAGCTGTAAATAAAAACTTTTATGGGGAAGGGAGAGATCCTTGTGTTTGAAGGAGTAGGTGGCATTTCTGGCTAATTTATGAATGCCTCCTTTCATTCTTTTCAAAATTGGAATAAGTTACATCAAAAAGTCTATTGGAAGAAAAACATATTTTTTCTCTTCTTTTTCTAATACTGTAAAGAGCTCCTGAAGTGGAGCCACATCTGAATTCTCTTCCTAGTTCTATCTCTGGTACTATTCGGCCTGTTCGTAGAACAGATTTTGATAGTTTTTACATCAGGAAAATGTCATACTGGTCTCTTCTACATTTAGTCAGGCTACAGGAAGACTCATGGCTTTGTAAACAATTTAAAATAACTGCTTTAAAAATATTCTTATTTGTACATTAGGATTTTAAATTTTAAGAACTCTACACATTTACAAAGTCCCTCTAGCAATTCACTGAAATTCTGATGTTGATACATAGACCCTTTTATTCTCGGTGACTTTGGTAATTAAAATATGCTAACCTTAGAAGAAAAGTCAATTTTAATAAAATAAATAAATTTCAGAAATGAGTTTATTTCTACATTGATTGAGCGAATGATTTTAGCAGGCCCGCTCTGTGTCAGCACCACTGAGTGCTGGGTGTTGATGAGATAACTTGGAGAGTCTGACTTGAAACGGCCACAGCAAAATCGGGAATAAAGCCCAGGGGAGTACCCAGTCTTCTGTTGAACATATCAGGAGATAAATGGCTTATCTTACAGGGAAAATGTGCAGGGTTCCAGCTTTTACTTTAGTAACTTACAAAAGTTTATGACAAATACATTGTACTTGTCAGTTGTCTGCTTTGTGGCGAAAACCATGCCTGCTCACCGCGTTTTTCAGTTCCCTTGTGCCCTCCACTCCTGCTGCCACTCCCACCGAGAAGTTCATCCTGCAGCCTCCCACTTGCTCCCAGTTTGTGCTGCATTTCCATTCTCTTCGCTTCGTTGTCAATCACTAGGCCTGTTTTCCTTACCAACACCTTCAAGCTGTCTTTCTCTCTGGACCTCTCCCTCCCAACGGACTGGGTGAGCACTTTTTTGCCTTATAAAATGGGCTTCCAAGTACATTTTGATTTTCAGAAAGGGTTCCAAAACCAGAGTGTAACAAAACTCATCCAATTCAGTGTGTATTGTGGGGGTGTTAGGGCATGCTGGAGGATAAAAACTAATTTTCATCAGTTTATGAAGCTCTGCGCTGAGTGCTTTGTATGTGTACCCATTTACTCCTCTGTTATGAATGAGCAGACTGAGGCCTCAAGAGGTTGAAGTACTGACCCAAGTCCTTCACAATAGCAGAGTCAACTCTCTCTTATGACTTCAGGTCAGGGCTTTTTCCGCTGCTTGATAACAAAGGCTTTGAATATCTGTGAGTAATTCTTAGGGGAAAACTTTATAGAAGGTTATGTCAGAGGTTTAGACAAATCTAAACTTAGAGTGTCAAACATTATTGTGGTGTTTGTATTTGTCCTGGGTCCCGTGTGAAGCATGAAGGACGAGGGGTGCAAGGTGAGGGCCCGGGGTGAAGAGGGTCTCATGTGACTATCAGCTGTATAACTTTAGACTCCTGTGAGCCGTGTTTATGTTTACCTACACCATCTTTTCCTTCTAGAGAAATTAGAATTATTATTAGTCACAACCCCCCCCCCCGAATATTCTCACCTACTATACAGGGTTTGTTTTTTCCAGTTAGTCTTTAATGCCACCGTGGGTAAGTGCTCTGCCATTGCAGAGAAGCAGTAATAATTTTAGTTCCAGTAACTTCTGTGGAAGTACACTGGTTCGGTGAAAATACACTTGTGGGACTGGTAACAAAAGCATATGCGACGTTCAGTGCTGCCCCATTCCCCTCCTTACATTTTAAATAACATTTATTTTTCAGATGTAATATCTGAAGGACATTTCACAGCAAAATTGAGAAGAAGGTACAGAGATGCCCTGTACACCCCTTCCTTGCCCCCCGCCCCCGCCCCTGCCCTTGCACACCTTCTCCAGGATCACACCCCTCCAGGGCGGCGCCTTCGTTACAGAGATATACCTGCACTGACGCACACGTGGTTCCCACCCGAAGTCTGTGTTGGACATTAGGGTTCACTGTTGTTGGCGTGCGTTCTGTCGGCTTGGACACGTGTGTGATGACATGTATCTCTCACTGTAGTATCATACTGGTAGTTTCACTGCCCTAAAAATCCTCTGTGCTCTGCCTGTTCAGCCCCGACACCCGGGAAGCCCCTGATATTTTTACTGTCTCCACAGTTCTGCCTTTTCCAGAATGTCGTCATATAGCTGGACTCATACAGTATGTAGCCTCTTCAGATTGGCTTTTCACTGAGTAAATATGCATTTAGCATTTGAGTTTCCTCCACGTCCTTTCATGGCTCGGTAGTGCATTTTCTGAGGGTTTGTAACAAAATGTTTATTGATACTGCATGTGTTGATATTAACTGGCTTTTTACTAGTACCAATTAGTCTCAGATAACAAGCCCTTTCTTTGGCTAAACTTTACACTGAGATTTTACAGAATTTATTTGTTGAGCATATAGTACATTGCTTTTTAACACTGAGTAATGTTCCGTTGATTGGATGTACCGTAGTTTGTTTATCCACTCAGAGTGACATCTGTTTTAATTTAATTACCACACAGGAAACACATTTGTGCTAAAAATTTCAGGAGATTTAGACAGAATAAAGAAGAAAGTAAGAGACACTTGAAACTCAATACCAAAGATAACCCCAATTAATATTTTCATGTATTTTCTTTTAATATTTTTCCCAAGTGCATATTTATGTTTATACATATATTGTCATATTTTTATTTTGATAAATTTTTGTTCATATCTTCTAAACTGATCTTATTTTTTAATTATTCAGAGGAATTGGGCTATACCCTGATCCTTAATCTCAAATGGTTAATCTTCTGTTTGGTAAAGATAAACATTTTGAAAATTAGTTTACAAAAATAATTTTTTTTAGGTATAACATTTTCTATCTTAGTTTCTTTTAAAATACTATGGCTTACAGGATTATTTATTTTCTCATATGAGAATATAACAGATTAGTTGTACACTCTTCTTTTCTTCTTGTTTCTTTTTTCTTTCATCTTTGTCCTGTTTTGTAGGTGTTCATGAGATGTCAGGTATGCTAAGTGACCAAGTGTACGCTGTTGGGTGCTGTACTCATGTGCTGGGGGTCCTGTGGGTCCGTTCTGCAAACCTGCTCAAGGCCCCATCTCCGTATGTCCTCCTTTGGAGTGTTTCTCTGGGCCTTAGCTTAGAATTCTCAGACCTGCCTTTGAGAAAATGCCATATTCTGTATTTGTGTGGTTTATACAATTTGTGTTAACTCTGTTGACTTCACAGTAGCCCTGTGACATAGGCAGAAAAGGTGTCATTTTGCAAGTGGGGAAGAAGTTTTGATAAGTTAAGGGACTTGCCCAGGGTCACAGATCTCTGTTGAACATTTGATATTTAAAAATGGTTTAGTGTGACTCAAACCAAATTCAAGAAGAGAAAAGGTTCCAGCTGAGGATTTAAAGAAAAGTAAGGGAAATATTACCAGAGCCAAAGTAATTTCAGTTGCTCTAACTAGAAAAGTTAACCAATTTTCCTGTACTTCTTTTTCAAAAGTTAGTAGGAATCAAGTACAATTGAAGAATAAATTTAAATCAATTAATGTGGAAAAAATATGTGTAAGAAAAAAGATTGCCTCTTCAATGTAGCTGCTCCCTCATTAGCAGGAATGGAAGGGGAAGATAGTTTTTCACCTTTCCCAACAGAAAAAGGCTTTGGACCAAGGATGGCTAAATCAGTGGGGAGAGTAATTGCTCTCTCAAGACACCCATCTCCATGGCAGACAGGGTGTCTTGTCGTGTAAAGGACAAGTTAGAAAGAAGATCCAAAGTCAAACAGTGGTTTTGCCTGTTTCTGGAGTTTTAGAAACATGAAAAATGACAGGATGTAGATTTAAGATTCTTAAAGAAGACTGAAATCTAAATATCCTTAGTTCATGAGGATATCTGGAAAATAAGAAGCATCCTGTTCAGCAGATACCTTGTTTTTTAAGCAACTTAGTCTACTCGGAAATGTAATTTGAATTCCTATTATTTTTGTTCTAAGCTTGTGAAAATGAAAGTAGCCTTTGTGTCTGACTGCTAAGTCGGGAGTGGGGTGGGGTGGGGTGGGGGGCTCAGTGAGGTCGAGAAAAAGAAGCAGTGACTCTGCGGAGAGTCCGCCCCACGGAGCGAGGCAGAAGAAATAAGCCAGGGTAGTGGTGACCTGGCTGAGAGGGCCTGTGACTGTGAGGAAAAATTAGAGGCTCCTTCACCGTGGTGATCACATTCTCTGAAAAGTTTGCAGAGGTGATTCTGAGGTGCGCTCTCCCTGTTAGCGAGACAAGAGACTCACGGGCACAGATTAGGACGAATGGGGATGCTCTGATCACGTGAGAGCTGAACCAATGCAGTGACGTGCTGCGGGGTAGGAAATTCAAAGCAGCTTACAGGCAGTGCGGAGTATTAGTTAAGCATCCTAAAGTCTTGATGAAACTAGAGTTCACAGTTTACTTTTGTAACATTGAAAAAATCCCGAAGAAATACTGGGTCACTAAGGAACCAACTATGATGATTTAAATAAATTATACGTTAATTCACTGTCAAAATGTGTTAACTGGCAAATACAGTATGACCTTCAGTTTCTAATCCTTCTTGCACTGCAGGTAAACGAAGTCAACAAAAAGTAATCTCTCGATTTTCTTTGTTTGCTCTCTGCTATAAAAATCCCATTCGAGTATATGAATAACAGACTGCCAACAATCTTCCAGGAGCTCAATGAGCCTGTCAGGTTTCACAGATTCATTTTATGAATAAAACGTACTGGTAGTAATCTGTGACAGGAGAAAGACATTGATTTTAAGAATGATTTGGAAATACTACAGAACCTTCCAACACCCTGAAATTCCAGAGCTTTGCTATTGGTTAGTGTCTGTGATTTGAGACGTGGGTGCTAGTGATGCAGAGTCTCAAGGTCCCTAATCCATCCTCCCTGAACAAACTCGTCACCAGACATGCTGCTGCAGTCTTTGTTTCTGAAGCTTGACAGAAACCTCTGGATTTGAAAGAACAACTTACCTTCTTCTTCTTTCCTCTCCTGATTAATGCTCCTTTTGCCTTTTCTATGGAATTTTATTCAGTTCTTAATTCTGTCTTCATTTCTTAAGTTAAAATCTCATATCGCCTCTTTATTCTCAACCTGTACTCTTCTGTCTCTTAGCTGAATTTATTTCAGCTGGGGTTCATGCCATAGGGCTTGATATGTTTTTATTTGTTTGTGTACCTTCTTATGTCTACACACATGGTTTTCCATGTTCGATATCATAAAACTATATTATAATAGGGCAGGAACTAAAGAAGTTCATTTTCTTTGTAAAAGTCTGCACGCATAGCCACCAAGCCACAATAGCCAGGACACACATAGAGTAACCTAAGAATAACTACTTATTGAATATCCTTGAAATTCTGATCCTGCTTTTCTTTGCATTGCTCAAATCAATCAATCAATCAGTCAATCAGGCATCTATAGTCTTTACTGAGCATTTACTGTGTGTCCGTAACTCTGTCAACTACATACAGATTTGAAATATAAGGCACAAAGTTCTATCCTTAAGGACTTAAAATTTGGTTCAGGAGATAACACAGTAATTACCAAACAATTAAATGGTCTTTATTTATTCAGTTGTCTGATGCTATCACGTGTTTGTTCCTTCAACAGTATTTATTGAGTTGTGCTATATGCCAGACATTCTTCTAGGTGTTAGGGATATAGCTTTTAATAAAAAACAGTTTTCCCCTCATGGAGCTTGCATTCTATTAGGAGATGCAGATAATAAGGAAACAAATAAACATGTAATATTTGTAATATTCAGATATGCAGGTAGTGATAAGTGCTTGAAAGAAAAATGAAGCCGGGAAAGGGGCTAGAGGTCATAGAGGGGACGTAGATGCTGTTTTATGCACATTGGGTTGTGCTGAGGGGCAGATATTTGAGCAGAACCTGCATTAAGTTAGGCAGTGAGCCACTGTACCTGTCTGGGGAAGGATCCAGGCAACGGAACGTCAAGGGGAAAGGCATTGAGGCTACACTTTTCAGCATGTCCAAGGAGTATCAAGGTGTGGTCGGTGTGGTTATAGCAGAGCGAGTGGTGGGGAAGTAGTTGGGGATGAGGCCACAGAGGTGGCTGGGGACAGAGTGGTGCTGGAAGGCCCAGGCCATGTAGGATCTAGAATGTGAGTCTAGATCTGTCAGGCTACAGATCAAGTCTAGAGTGGTAGCTTTGGGACTGAAAGAAATCATTTTAGATAGAGAAGAGAAGAGGGCCAAGGAAGAAGTCCTGAGGTAATTCCCAACATTAGAAAATTGGGATTAAGAGGAGGACCAGTGAGGGAAACAGCAGGAGAAGTCAGAGAGTAGGAGGAGCCCAAAAACATGGTACGCAGGAAGCAAAAGTAGGTTTACAGTTGTGAGTATGCGAAATGCAGAATTCATTCTTGTATTATTATTTATTAATCATTGCATTATTTTCCATACAAACAACTGTAAACCTAACTTTTGCCTTACCCTGTATAATAACAGTTTATCGTATGTAAACTGCAACATAAACGTACAGGTCTCATTATCTTTAGTGTGTAGTAGGAATTTTAAAAGAAAGACATTACTTGGGGAAACCTAAGTCCTGAAGAAAATGGATATGAATTGTTGGGTGAACTGAAGACATTAATTAAAGGCACAGGGAAGGGGAAGATCATGGCATGTGAAGAAAAAGTAACGAGAATGGCCAGACTGGGACAGAGGATGAGTGTTGGGAGAAGAGGAAATCAAGGTTTGATAGGTAGAACCAGGCTCGTGATGCAGGGCGGTAAAGGGCAACAAGGAGAATCTGAACTCGTGGGGCAGGCATGGGGCAGCCCCATGGGCTCTCCAGTGGGATAGTTGGCAGTGGAGGGCTTTGGGTTTCTACATGACGTGGAATTGCAGGGATTAGAGGAAATTCTACCTCTGTCTACAGAAGACCTCCAGGGTTGTCTCAATAAAACTCATAAAAATGAAGACTCATAAAAATGAATAATCAAAATAGAAGATACCAATTAATATAAAGCAAAACACTGACTAAAAATGAGGGGGGAAAGGGTGCCATTTCTGATCATCTGTTTTAAGGAAATTGGGTGATGCAACTGGGATATTTTAGTTTGGTGGAAAAAGCTAGAAAAGTCAAAGATAAGGAAGAAACAGGAGGGTAAGGAACATATAGAGACAAGGAAGCCAACTGGAAAGGTATTTCCACCACCCAAGTGTGATGAGAATCAAGGTTGAAACTTATTGTCAAGGAGTTTAGGTGCCATTAAATTAAGTGTTAACATCACAGAGAAGGAAAGTGCAAAAGGGAAGAGTATCTCAAGAGGGGGAAATGTTGATGAAATGAATCCTAAGTCAGTCGGTTAACAAGTATTTATTGAGTACCTACTATGTGCCTTGGCACTCCTCTGGGCAACCTTCTGAGCTTTGTTCTAAGCATGGGCTACAATGCCCTTAATGGCAGGAAATGTGTGGGAGGAAGCTAAACTGTGACAAAACGAGGTTTATGTTTCTCTTTCTGTCTGCTTTGTGAAGGGTTATATCTTACTGGATTTTGTATATTCTTCTGTGCCTATCACATGTTTTGCTAAATGAATTTGTAATATTTATTAAATGAGTTAGCAATATTAATCTGTGGCTGCAATTTTTATAAAAATGTGATTTGTTTACACACATTGCAAGCCTTAAAAGTGTTCTCCTGATACAGTTGTGGTTAGAACGCATGACCAGATTTGGCTGGCCCCACTGCAAAAGCATACTGTCAAATTCAAGCTCTCCCCCCACCTCCAGCCATTCATGTGACACTCATAAAAATGAATCATTAAAGTAGAAGATATTAATTAATATAAAGCAAAACACTGACTAAAAATAAGGGGGGAAAGGGTCCCATTTCTGATCATCTGTCTTAAGGAAATTGGGTAAAATGCATTAAAGGATTTATTGTGAAGTACACACTGCAAAGTTATTTATGTCAGTGAAGTAACACATTTTCTATTTCTAATCCTGTGATGAGTGCTGGTCCACCTTCCTTTGTTCAGCATTAAGCTAGAGGCTGTGGCAGTTCTGCCATTGTTTTTTCTTGATACTGGTGTTCTCATGAATTTGACATATATTTGGGTGAGAAGACCACATAGCAATGCAGCTGGAGATTTAGGTGAGAAGAGATGGATACGGGAATAAATGAGCTCTTGAACTGGCTAAAAACTAACTTTAAGCACGAGATACTGAGTGGTCACTAATTTAGGAACTATAGTTTTGAGTAATTCATCAGGACGAAGGCTCTGGTTTTAATGGTTTGTGTGGTGACAATATGCCACTATTCACAATAGAATTTTAAAAACAGTATATTTGTAATTGATGCCATTGAAATGATGGACTTGGGTTTAGGTTTTAAAGCAGATGTTCTATGGTTAAGATTAATTTCTATCCATGGTTTTGGAGGTTGAAACCAAAATATGTACCAAAGTAAACATTTCCCTCTCAGAGCAAATAATTTGATATCGAATGAAATGGAGGCAAGTAGGCATCAACTACATGTTAATTTTGACATAGATGTCTGGAAAGCATCACCAGTTAGCATACTTTTTGTGAGCCACAGTGTAACATTGTCTTTCTGTGCTCATGTAAGAAAAGAAACAAGTTACTTGTTTAAGCCCAGACTTGCACTGGCGGGCCAGAACCCGAGGCCGGAGTCATCCTGGAGGCAGCCGCCTCTGGACCTGCGTGGAGGATGCATGCACTGGCCCAGGCAGCTTCGCAGAGCAGCGGCCGCTTGTGTATCTGGCCTGAAACAGGAGCATACCACGGCCAATTTCTTTGTTCCGCCAAATACTGATGAGTGACTTTTAAAGGGAAGGAGTCTACCACATGTTTTGGTTCCTGGGTCACTTCTTTGTCTTTTTCTCTGGTCTTCTGAGCACAGGAAATAAAATACATGCTAATACTTTCTAATGGAAATAAAATGCATACCATTGCTTTCCAGTAGAAATAAAAATTTTTCCATAAAGAAGCAAGAAGAAAAGCCAGTACAAGGAAGCATTTATATCATCCTCAGGCATGTTACAAAGTGAGTGAGCTGAGTAATAACAGTCAAGTACTGCTGTAAGGTGGGCTTTATGCTAAAGAGGCTAACATTAAGGCATTTTAAGTTCCCTTATTATTCCAGAAGGATGGAGATATTTCCTTCCTAGCTGGAGAGAAAAAAATCTTTCTCACATTAATCTTGACTTCATTTGGTGTATGTTGGGTTTTTCCTTTTGTCCTGCCAGCGGAGTTGACAGTAATGGATTTCCTCAGCGTAAGTGTCATATAGTGATAAACCAAAGAAATTTATACAGTGATGTTCACACTTAAGTGCTTTAAAAAAAACTAGTTCTCCTTCCTTTTATTTGCATTCCTTTTCTTTTATTTATTTTATTTTTTTTTACTTTAGTTTTCCCGGGCAAGCGTAGGGTAGCTTAGTTTATTTGTTACGCTTCTTTAGCTGGATCACATTGCTTTGAGATAGTACAGTGAAATATTTATATCCAGACCTCCAGTTTATCCTGGAATTAAATACATTAATGGGAATGTTTTTATCTTTATTAATTCACAGGGTAAGTCAAATTAGACAATGAGTTGAACTCATGGATTTATTTCAAAATTAGGAAGAATGTCCTCAGCCCTGGGGATTGTCGGGCTTCTAAATGAATGTTAGGGTTCTAGGAAGGACTTTGTCTTTTCACCCTGAGCACACACACCTAGCTCAGTGCCTGCCAGGTAGTAGTTAACAGGGGAGCCCAAGAATGAGTAAATGAACTGTTAAGTGATTGTTAATCCCAAAAAGTACCCTAAATAAACATAAACATGTTTTCAGTGGACTAGGATGATGACATGAGAATAATGTAGAATGAAACACAAATCCTTATTTCACTCTGAGAAACGTCAGCATTCTGAAGCTGTATCCACAGTGGCCCTTGGGTGGCACGAGCTGCCCGAAACCAGATTATTCTGTCCTTCGCTTTGTTCTCTGCGGAGCTGGAAAAACCAGCCGGGGCCGGTGTTGCGCGTTGATCCAATACTTACTTTCTTACAGGAAATGGAGGAATTTCCTCCTTCAGAGTCTGGGTACGACTGAGCAGGTGCACAGCCAGTTCACTCCCTTCTCTCCTTTTACCCTAATGAATGTCCCCGTATTGTTAGTTATACCAAACGTTGTCATTTTGGTAGCTGTAAGCACCTGCGTCTCAGTCGTATTTGCGGAGTTTTTAAGTAGTCTGGACAAAGCCCCTGGGTGCGAATCACAGTGTCTCTTATCGCACAACTAGATGTGGCCGCACCTTAACTGTCTGGACCGTGTGTCCATCACATGCCGTGTGACTGCTGCACCCACGAGAGAACTCTGAGGGGGGTGACACTGGTACTTTGGTGTACAAGGTTTGCCATCTTCTGTGCCATTTAACATAAATGTTTATAAACTGGGAACATGCTTTAGGATTTGTGTGTGGCTCTTTTTGTCTCTGCTTCTCCACTGTAGTTCCTTATAATTCATGCAGAGGCTGTCGGGAGCGGAGCATGTTTTTGAACTAAGGTGACCTGTGTTGTGACATATTTGTAAGCCTGGGCCAAGCCATTTCTTGTGAGGATGCCATAGATTCTCTGAAAACTCCAGGTTTCTATGGTGATTGTGGGGGATCTTTCAGAAACATTGCTCAGTAAGGTATTTCAGCCCTGAGCAAAACACTGGCCAAGTGTCTGCAACACCTTCAGGTGGCCCCAGTGCCGGCCAGTTGGGCTTCTCCCTGGTACCACATCCTGGGTGCCCTTCTCTGCCCACACCCTGTGTTTGCCTGGGGGGTAAGGTGGGTAAGGCTTCTGAGACCAGAAGAATGGAAAAAGACCAGCGGAATGGAAAATGACAGCTTTTAATTCATTTTTTTTGAAATGTTAGTGTTTCATGGTTAATTATATAATATTTTGGGGTTTTGCACTGCAACAGATAAATATGATTGGTCACGAGAGCCTCATACTTAAAGGAATGTAATTTTAGTTCCACAGTTACATCGTATAATGAATATCGATAATTGATCAGAGCTGGTACACATTTTCAGTTAATAAAGAAGCAGCCTGGTCTGGTTGATACAGTCACTATGTTGTTAACTTAGAAATTTGCCTTCCATTCTGTGTCTGTAGCAACTAAGGAAAGCCATTTCATCTTCCTATGCCTCAGGTCCATACCTATCAAGCTTCAGCAGTCAACTCTAATCTTGAGATACTAAGAATACCATTAATAACAGTTACATTATATAATGTTCATGCTAAACTTGTGACATGGGTGCTGGTATGATCTCAATTTAAATGTGAAAAAAAAAAAAGGCTTGGAGAAGCTAAGTAATGTGCCCAAGTCCTCAAACTCCACAGGCTGCAAAGCCAGGATTGGAACTGATGTCAGCCTGTGTGTCTCAGGCGGCTGTGCTGAGGCCTTTCAGGTGTGTAAGCCGGTGGGCCAGTCTGGAACCTCTGGATGGGTGGACTTGGTGGGCCCTTTAAGTGTTATAATGCTTGGTGGTTTATAATAGGGGTCTTGTAGAAATGGGCAGTTTATTTCTTTCCTTCTTTAAATCTCATGAAGAAATCCTGTTTCCGTGAAATGTATTTTTGTTGGAGTGCTTTATTCCTCAACCAATATAATTTGTGCATCCGAACAGCTCATTATAGACTCTGAGAGTTGTAACAAAGGCCACTGGAACTCAGTTCATTTACTCGACAGACTAGGAAACTGACAGTCCCTGCAACGTTTTGTTGTTTATTTGATCAGTTTACCTTCCAAAAGCGTCCCTTTTCTCTACTACTCTTTCGAACAAACACTTCATTGCTCTTCTTTCTAACCACCAAACTTCTTGAGTCACTTAGACTTGTTACCTCCACTGCCTCACGCCCACTCACTGTAACCTCCTGTAGTCTGGCTTCCGCTCTGGGCATGATGGTTGCTAGCAGCAGCCCACACCTCCTCCGGGCAGCCTTCCTCTCTGTCCTCAGCCTGGACCCCTCTGCGCCACGCACCCCTGCTGCTTGCCTCCCCTGCCTCTGTCTTGGGCTTCGGTCATGCCGGGTTCTGATCTCCTCCTGCCTGTCTGACTGCTTCTCTTTCTCTTTTGCTTTATCTTTTAAACTCCCCCTTACCTCTTGCAAGAGGACATCACCAAAAGTTCTGACCTCAGCTTTCCTCTCTCTGTTTCCTTGCTTGTTTTTTTCAGGTAACATCACATGAGCAATCACCCTGATTTTATGAGTAACTCCCAAATCTTTATTTTACATCTTTACTATCTTCAGTTTCCCTTAGTCCTAAAGCTAGTGCCACGAAACTCTTTTGACCTCTGATCTTTAATGTATCTCTGTCAAAATTATTCCTTCCTTACCTTAATACAGGGCATTGTAGTGACAAGCCAGGATTGCTAGCTGTTCTTCTAGCCACTAGTCTCTTTCCCCTTAGAGTTCTCTTTACCCAGTGCTGCAGCTCAGCCTCCCAAGGCTAAGCTTTGGTCATGTTCACAGGAGGGCTTTCCTTGTGGAACCCCCAGAGGTACCCTATATGCTACCCAGTCAATTACAGGCTTTGCAGGAGCTTCTGTTAGCCCACCACCACTTGGCCCTGTTTTATCTTTACGTCTCCAGTCACGTACACACATTCCAGTCCAGTGGTTCTTTAATGTATTAGAGCTGACACCCCTTTTTATGACAAATAATAGTGTCCCTTTACTGCTTGGAACCGGAATCATAGGTTTTCTGTGTCTAGCCACCTAGTTTCTAAAAGATTAATATGCCATGATTGTAGCATAAAGGAAAGATAAAGAGCATTTAAAACAAAATTATATGGATATATTTTAGTATCTAAATATTTGGAGAAGAATATGTTAAAAAGCATACTGAACTATTTTCAGCTGCTTGGCCATGTGTAGAATCCTTGTGAATGTGACAGCTACAAATTGAGATTGATGCAGGTGTGTGTTAGTGGCTCAAATACCAAAAGTGACGTTGGTGCAGGTGAAGATTTTCTGAAATGCTAAATACTCCTGGTAAAATTCCTAACAAAATTCTCTTCCCTTGATTTCTAGGCAGTTATATGCCTAGAAAATCCGATGTGTTAAAACTGTAGAAAAAATACTTTGTGTTTAAGTAGAGTTTAGGTTCTAAGAGGCTCAGGTAATTATAACCAGATTTTTCACCTACTTGGATGCCTGATGGGTTTTCCAAACATCGTGAGGGATGTGGGGAAACTTCATTGTGTGGGACTGTCCCTTGCATCACAGGATAGCTAGCATTATTAGCCTCCATCTACCAAATTGCAGTCCTGTATCCCCAATCATGTGACGATCAAAACCTCCTCCACAGATTTCTGAAACTCTCCCAGGGGTTGTTACTGTCTGTGTTGAGAACCACTGTTCTAGCCAAACTGTTCTCATGGTTCCCTGAATGTGCCCTGCCCTCCACCGATTGCGTAGCTCTCTCTTCACACGCTGCTTTTGCTTTGAATGTGCTTCTCCATTTCTCTCTTTTGAAACCAGACCTACCTCTGTAGTTCAAATGGTATACACACCATGAAGCTTTCCTGCAGGAGGGAGGTCTGCCAGTCTAAAATCTTGCAGCACTCACCCTTTAACACTTTACAATTCTTAAAATATATTGCTTCATGTTAGTTAGATCCTTGATGGTATAGATCATATATTATGGGAGGTTATATTTCCCAGTGTTCCTAGCAAAATGCCTTGCACATAGTGCATGCCCAGTGAATGTTTATTGGGCAAGTGAATGGATAGTTTTTAAAGAATATTTGCAGAGAAAAACAAAAGGAAAGATTGGTTCTGATTTTAGCACTTAAACCTTACTTTTAAAGTGATACTTACAGTTTATCTTCATGTCATAAACTTCTGATAGTACCAATTAATGTCAGGAAAGTATTCAGTATATAAAAAGCCTATGGGTCCACATTTTTATATTTGTGTTTGTTGTAAATGTTATTAAGATGAGACCTCATTCTCTATCCAGAGCAAAGGTTTGGGGCAAAACTAAACCAGCAAGTGTTCAAATGTAGAGAAAGTGTGATAAATGTGGCTATAGCGCCTCTTTCCATCCAGTTCTGAAATGTACAGATAAAACCCACTTTTGAAGTCAATCAGGATGCCTGTGCAATTTCCCTGTTTCCCCCTTTATTCAAAAACCTCAAAACCACTGTGGGTAATTCCCTCAAGATCTACTTCCAACACATACTGTCTAAAGAGTAAGCAAGATTTCCAAGAACTGAAAGCTTTTAACTTTTACTCTTTATGTTCCATTCTTGAGCATCTCTCTCCAGTGACATGAGTGAGGAAAGCCCAGTGCTCACCCCACCCACCTTTCATCTCTAACTAGAGGAGCATGAAGCATTTGTGCAGTCTTTCCTGCCATGGCTTCATTTTCTGTCATCTCAACTCCATCACCAATCCTCAGCCTCCTAACAATATCCGTATGAAAGAAATCAGACCCGTTCGACAATGAAAAACACATTTAAGCTACTGCATACCACCATTGCCACTGGAAAAGTAGATATTATTTTTTCTGTCAATCTAAATGCAGCACTCTGGCAACGAGCAGTTTTGATGGTAGTGTTTCCATGCATTAAATAATTAGGTAAGCCGTAGGTGCTAATCAACAAAAGTATTGTTACTTCGAGAAACTTAACAGATCTTTGTTTATATATTTTTTTGAAGTAGGAAGTGTTTGCCTTCGAATGTAGAGACCATGCAAAGTGATCCAAGAAAATGATATGGCCAAATGACATGATTAATTTTCATTACTTTTTTTCCATCTCTTGCCTCAAATGCATTTGAGCTTTGCCCAGATCCAATTTGATTGAAAAAAGCCTAGACTTTGGACAAGTCAGCTCTTCTTGTAGTTTGAGAGACATAATGGAGTATGAAGATGTGCTTCGCCTTCAGAGATTTTTGCATAGAGATGGGAAGTTGAGAAATACCTGACAGAAGATTACAGAGAAATATATGGTAAATGTCAGATGAGCAATATAGACAAGAGTACCACAAATTTCTGGGACAAGATTGGTGTGGACCCCAGCATCCTGGCCTTCTTCAGACCCCAAGATTGTCTTTTGGTCAGATTGCCCTTCTTTGGCCCCACAATACGTGTCTTGGTCAGTCTGAGTTTCCCGTGGGCTCAGAGATGCTCCTTCTGTAGCAGGGAGGTAGGGCATTAATACATCTCACTTCCCTTTGCTCTCGCTGCATTAAAACGTCTCCTTTTTCCCTTTGTGATACACTTTTTTTTTTTTTTTTTTTTGTAATACACCTCTTTGAAGACATGCCCCAAACTCTGTAGTTTTTAAATTTGTTAGCTCAAGATTCTGGCAGGTACTGTGGCTTCTGGGAAGGCAAAAGTTTCCATAGAAATTAAATGGATTTATTTTAACTTACTCTTTTGCTATCCTGTTCTAGGGAAATTTTTGTAGGCTTTGTGAATTCAAGTCCCAAAACTTGAGATTTAACAAAACTTACATAATAATGTTATTGTGATAATTAAAGCAGTATAGCTGTTCAATTTTGCTAGTTAAAGCCAAGGACAATAGAAGCCCAACCCAGGATCCATATTAAGTAGGGACACCGGGGGGTTTGGAGTGGGAGATTACCACATCTTCCCATTCTTTTTAGCAGATGTGTCTCCACTTTTAAAAAAGATTTCATTTATTCAGTTTTAGAGAGAGGGGAAGGGAAAAAAAAATATGGGGAGAGAAACATTGATGTAAGAGAGAAGAATCAATCAGTTGCCTCTCATTCGTACCCTTGACTGGGGAACAAACCCACAACCCAGGCATGTGCCCTGGCTGGGAATCGAACCCATGACCCTTTGCTTTGCGGGATGATACCCAACCAACTGAGCCATACCAGTCAGGGCTGTGCCTCCACTTTTAAAGTTGGTAGAATGATTCTCACTCATTGGCTTCACCAGATCTGTGACATCAAAAAGTAGGTCCAGTCCAGAATAATTTCCAACTGTAAGGCATGTGTGTGACTTTTATATAGAATGCCAGTGTTTGAGTGATGTTTATGGATATAAGTCAGAGAATTGTTCTATTTTTAAATTGCTAAAAAGCAGGGTGTGTGTTTTGTGCATGGTTTTCTCCTGGAGAATGCAAGCAGTCCCTGTATTCCTCACCCCAGGCAGAGGTATTCTCTGTGAACGCCTAGTTATCCAGGATTACTCCCCTTTTCTCTGTTCAGGTCTGAGTTTTCACTTTGAAGAACACACAGTAGAGGCTGGTTTTCTCTATTTACTAGAAGTCTGTTCTTATTTTATTGTTTTAGCCAGTATACTATCAAAGTAAAGTTCCGGTACTGCTAGTGTTTTAAGAAAATGACTCTGATAAATGCTGGTATGTAGAATTTTATTTTTATTCAAGAAAACTCAACCGAAACCTGTTTAGCAACATAGTTCCCATGCATGGCTGTGGCAAAGCCATTTCCAGTTGTCTCTGTTTTTAAGACCTTTCAAGATTTTCAGTTTTTTAAAAAAATTTAAACATTTCTTTGGATTGCTAGGAACAAAAATGCCTTAGTGTTGACTGTTGCAAAAATGAGATGGAACAGTTTGTAAGTGAAAGTGAGCAGAGAGATTTCTCTGCCCAATCAGTAGGTAGACATCATGAATATATACAAAAATGAGCAACAAAATTTAAGTCTGGAGTGTCAGCAACAAAGGCAAAATTTCTAGCAGTGGTGTGTGATGTTAGAATTATATTCCCCTCTTTCCCCCAAAAGAACATCCTTAGGTTTTCTTCTGCCAAATATTCCTTCTCAAACTTTCGATGTGTTCTACAGGCCACACACACAGGAGCAGGTCTGTCTGTCAGAGAACCCAGATGCCCAGCTGTGGAAGATATTCTTTCAGCAGCATCCGTCTGCTTCTTGGCAAGACTTGTAGGCAGTCTAAAGAAAACAGTCCTGGAGCAGCCTTCGGCCTGCCTGTGGCCGACGCTGTGCCGGCTGGTATCTGGTTCCTGCTCTGACCTTGTGGGCCTGGACACCCTGCTCACTCGCTCTTGCTCTCTCTCCCTCTCCCTCTCCCTCTCCCCTGCCTCCTCCCTTTCCCCAGTTCCCCCAAACAATATTTGTGATTTCGGTTTGATTTTGTGAAATCCCTGTGGATATCTAGAGAAATTTTACTTCTGTTTTTTGGTTGTTTCTCTACTGATTTGAAGAGAGGTCAGTAGGTACTGGGAGGGAAAGATCTTATGGGAGGAAAAGAGGATCTTTCTGCGATGCGCCAAGTATGCTGGCAAAATAAAAAGTAGCTTTCATGGGTTCATTTTCAAACGCAGTGCTCTTTAGTAGTCTGAAAGGGAGAACTAGTTCATTCCTTAGCCAACTACTATATGTCATTCAGATTCAGGGGCAACCTGGCATGGGCCAGTGTATTCTGTTCTTAAGGGAATATTCTTAGGCTTAAAGGGTGGTCTTCTTTGAAAGCACTGTTTAATAGTTGTATTCTTTGGTTTAAATCTTTATTTTTACAGCATTTGTGTTGCTTGGTTTTTGCACTGAAAGGATTTTATTTTCCTATTCTCTTGATTATTTTAAGGTTAGCAGTTTAATGTTGCTGAAAGTTACACAAAGGAGTGGCTCCCCACCCCCTAGCTCTAACCTCCCTAGTCCTCCTACCTGCCAATTGTGTCTGAAGTAATTTCCCAGCAGTGCTGTTGACTTTGGGAGATGCAGTATTTCTGGTTCTTGTATGGGGGGGGGGGACGGTCTGTGTATGTTTGTGCGCATGCGTTTGCCCTGATATCTGCCTGATAATTAGTTGTTACTCAGCTTGGAAGTTCTGTTCATCTCACTCCTCTTTCTTGACCCACTCGGAGAATTAACATGTGGTAGTCGAAGTGGGGGGTGCCTTATGCATGCCGACAGGTGCTAATCTTCAAGGAAATTTACCTTGCATTCCACCCATTAAGGGTATGGTACATAAAAATGGCTTAATGTCTCTTTGAAGGTGTCAGCAGGCATGTGTGGACCACACAGAATGGGTTTCACTGAAAGTAATAGAGTGAAATTGTCTGCATAATTATTTTCGTTGGATTGAGAATCAGCAGCCCTCTTTGGGTTCAGGAAATAAACCTCTGTTAAAACCATATGGCACTATTCTCAGAAGAGATGTTATTACAGGGCCACTTCCCTCCGAATTTTTGAGTCAGGAATTCTTGAAAGGAGTCACATATGTCTGAGAATGCATGTCAGGTTTTCTTACTCAAGTGTACCTGTGGAAATCAGATGTTTTCTCGCCTTTTCCATAAATGCCGCCGTGTCCAGCAGGTAGAAGGTCCTTGGGGAGAGGCCAGCGAGCAGCAGCACGGCCATCTCAGGTGTACATGTTTTGAATTATTATCTGGGCCAAGGGATTTTGTTCTTAAAAGAAAATAAAAATTTCCCTTAATCCAGCGAACCATGTGATTTGTGAACACTGCACACACGTCTTAAGGTCAGCATAATTGCATTCTGTCTGCCTAAGCCATTAATGCAGACTTAGTTGGCTTTGTTGTGTTTTTTTCTCTTGCCCAGCTGTAAATTTTCCCCTGAACTCCCTGGCACAGTGCTCGTGTGTCCCAGAGCAGCTGGAGGGGAGTGGAGTGCAGGGTGAGGCGAGGCGAGGAAGGGGGCAGTTTGCATGGTCACTCAGGAATATTTGGGGTAGAGCTGAGTTAGGTAAATACATTAAATAATACCCACAATATTTTATATGCTATGTATGTTTTATGTGATACTTATTTTTGTGTAATATATAGATATATATTTTAATGTACTATATATATATATATATATTTAAGTACACAAGACAGTATGTACCTTGTGATGAATCTTTATGCTTTTTAACTTTTGGGGGGCAAGTAATGGTTTTTCTGTTTAGTGTTTTCTATGGAGGGAACATAAACAAAAGTCGATATTTGTTCACTTCTGTTAATAAGCCTGGAAAATTATCCGAATCTGTAGATCTCAGTCTGGCTGTTGGTAATGCTAAGAAGTTAAAATGTCTCCTGAGTGTCAGAATCGCAGTGAACGCTTAGTAGATAGGAAGTCCCAACTTTTCATTCCAGATTCTAGAGCAGTGATTTTCAACCTGTGTGCCTCAAGAATTTTTAAATCCTGGAATACCTGACCATTTAGTCAGGGGCACTGACCTCTTTTCCTTTAGATAGTTAAATAAAAAAAAAAATGACAGCCATCCAGTGTGAATAAATCACACTTATACCTCTTTTTTTTTTTTTGTCAGATTGGCAAATCTTATACTTCTGTTTTTTGTCAGATTTTTGGGGTGTGCCACAGGATTTTAGTAGTTAGTTTGTGTGTGCCATGAGGTGAACAAGGCTGAAAATTACTGTTCTGGAGGAAGAAGGTATGATACCTGTGACTGGATAGTCAGAAGGCTTTTCTAACAATGCCTCGGGTGTTTTTGTAGTGAGAACTGTTTTTCACTAGGTAAGACAGGTTGCTAGAATTTGGATTCCTTCAGTCACTGACACACATTTTGGATTCACTGATTTATTTATTCAACAAACATTTATTGGGTGTTTACCATATTCACTTTAAAAAGGACTATAAGAATTCAGAGATGACGTGGTCTTATATGGCCCAGGAAGGAGCTCAGTGTAATAGGAAGACAAAGCATGGGTATTCATGGTTGTGTGATAGAACTGATGGGAAAGGGCCTAAAAAGGGCAGGTGAAGCGACATGGACATTCAGAAGCAGTTTTACTTCTGTTCAGGGGTAAGGGAAGGTTGCGTTGAGGTGGAGGCACTTGAGCTGAATCTTGAATATCAGTAATTACAGTTACTGGCAGAAATTCTCGAATATTCAATTCTAGTTAGGTAGATGGTGAGTTTCGAAAACCAACACAAAATCTCATTATTTTTACGACACACCTCCCCAAACCCTCCGTCTCATCCTTGGCTCCCTTGGCAGATGTACTGATGGAAACTACTCGGCTCGATGCTTGGGCTCAGGTGGTTCCTTTGACCTCAGCTGTCTTCTGCTCTCTCGTCTATTAGTCTGGGGCCACTGCAGCTTTTGAGGCTAAGGCGAGATGCTGCTTTCTCTCATACTCTAACAATTCTGTCTTTTTTTGTTTCTGTGTATGCTGACCTCCTCGACCAGAGCTGTGCCAGTGCCAATGTGAAGTGTGTAGCACATTGTAGGTACTCAGTTGAATGTAATTCCATTGAACTAAGTAGATCAAGTAATTGAATTAACTTTTAAACTACACATTGAAGTTCGTTTTCAATTAGAATTAAGGAATAGAAATTTATACTATGACCTGGTACATAAAATTATAGACCAGCCTAGGGCCTGATTTTGAATTAATAGAAAATAGCATTATTACATAGTCAGAGGTGATAATTATTTTTTCCAAGGGACATTCTAAATTGCTCTAGAATTTAGCAACCTCTGGAGTTCAGTTGTCAGTACAGGGAAAAAGAAAATGTCTAAAATCTTCAGGCCAACTTGGTGTCTCAGACTTTCTTTCCGAAGTGCTTCGATTAGTTAAATTGTGTGTCTATAAATGGTATCACTCTTACTGTATGCCATATCTCCATCCGTAGCAGGTGGATCCTTTTCTTTCATTCCATATCCATCTTCAGGGTTTGTTATTTTCTGATGAGCAATGAGAGTGAGAATACAGAAATGGGGAGGCCCTAGAGGAAGAATTCAGTTTATTTTATTCTGTTTCCATATTTTTTTTAAGCTTGTTGGATTGCAAATGACCAGATAAGAAGTGGTCAAATGCTCTTTTCCGTGGGATTCAGGAAGGAACTTTTCTCAGAAGATATGTTGGGAAAGATGTTTGATTTTAGAGATTTTCAGCTGTTGTTTTGTGTTTTCTTTTGCTCTCTCATCTTTGATGCTGACTCTGATCTTGGCATTCCCAGTGTAATATTTAGACTAGAAGAGATTTGCTCACTCTCTGACCTGTGTATGTGGTATGTACAGAGCCACAGTCAGATCGCGACACAGCCCGGAAAGGGCTGATTGCCATGCAGCTGGGAGGGCTTTTAGGCCTGGTACAGTCCCATTCCTTACAGGGGTGTCCAGCCTTTTGGTGTCTCCACCACACTGGAAGAAGAAGAGTTGTTTTGGGCCACACATTCAATACACTGCAACATGTAATCACAAAAAATCTTATGTTTTAAATAAATTTATGATTTTGTATTGGGCTGCATTCACAGCCATCCTGAGCTGCATGCAGCCTGTGGGCTACAGGTAGAACAACACCCCTGCTAACATGACTAAGATCTAAGTCAGAAGATGCTATGGGTGCTTATAATCACAATTAAAGGTGTTCTTATTCAAAAGATGCCAGGAAGCAATGGGAAATAGGAGTCTGAAGTTAAAGAGAGGCTGCAGATGAATTTTTGATAGTCACAGGTTCTTGAAGCCATTGGTGTCAATGAGGTTGCTCAGAGAACGGGTCCAGAGTGAGAAGAGGAGAGTTATCCGTCTTGCCATTGTGGTGATTTAACGTGGTGTCCTTGGCCCCGGAGTAGAAGGAGAGAGGTTGCCCTCCTCCAGCCTCCCAGGCCCTGCAGCAGAAGAGCAGCAACAGAACTGCTTCCGTGGCCCCCGTGCCTGTGCCCTACGGCACTGCCACCTGCTCCGGGGTCCCCGGGACACTGCGGGCTCCTCCTTCTCCTCTTCCTACATTTCGCGGCTGCCTTTTCCTTGCCTACCCCCTTATGTTCGTGCTTCTTAGGTTCCTGTTTAGACACTTCCATTCACTCATTCTATACCTATTCTTTGAGTGACCATGTCTTTTCCACCACTGGGTTCAAGTTCCCTTGACTCTTGAGAATGGATCTCCAGACTCATTTTTCTGAAATTCAGACTCGTTTTTCTAGTTTGTTTCCCGGGCATCTTCACCTAAGTATACCCTATGGGCACTTCAAACTGAAGTCCCCCACAATAATTGAATTTCCTGCTGCCAGTTCACCCAAACTTCTCTACCCAAATATGAACCCCCTTCAGTTTTACCCATTTTGAGTTTCCACAGTTCTTCCATTTGACCAAACCAGAAAGCTGAGACTCACCCTCTCTGCCTTACTTCTTACATCTAATTATTCTGCTATACTGTTGTCTGAACCTCTGTTCTGTGTCTCCAGTGCATTTCCTCATACCCACGAGCACTACTTTTGCTCAGCTCACACACTCACTGTTTATCTCCTGGCCTATCATGTAAAAATACTTTTCTAACTGGTTCCATGCCTCTAACTGCACCTCCTTCTGATTATTTTCCCCCTATACGTAAAGTGGTCCTCCTAAACTGGGCATCAGCTCATAGTACACACTTGCTTATAATACCTCAGGGTCCCTTTTACAGGTGAAATTCAGCCTTTGTGGAATGGCGGAGAAGGCCCTTCAGCACCTGACCTGCTTGGCTACCTCTCTCCCGCACCCCTGTGCCTGCTCCCGCACATGACAAATTGCTTCATACTCCAGACTTTTTAAATCTGTGTCTTTGCACCTGCTGTTTCTTCTGCTTGGAATGTCTTTTTCTTCTGAATTGGCTTGACTGAATTCTACTCATCTTTTGAAGTTTACTCATCTCCTCTATGAGCCCTACCTGACTGCTCCTAAAGTTAAGCATTTGTTCTCTGGCTCCCTTTTGCTCGTTCAGACCTCGGTAATGCTGTTTGTGACATTGCTGTAATTATTTGTCTATATGACGTCTCCCCAAGTATACTCTGAGCCTCCTTGTTTAGCATATTTCATGCTACACATAGTAAGTTCTTCAGAAATTTTAATTGATAAATGAATATTATGTTCGTATAGTGGTTCTATCTGTGTAGGACATTTTCACCTTTATCACACTTCATCCTGACGACATCCCTGTGATGCAGATACTATGACCCACATCTGACAGATGAGGAAGCTGTGTCACAGGAGGAAGTTGAGTCACAGGGATGACACTTTTTTTTGCCTACAGTTTACAACCAAGTTAGCAGCAAAACTAGGAACAGACTCCAGAATTTTTTGTTCCTTATATAGTCAAGTCCAGATTTAGATGGAGGATTCTCTTTTTTAGTCAGACAACTGGCTTGGTCTTTTAACTGTTCTGTTAAGTTCACTAATTATTCATGTGTGTGTCTGTGTGTGTGTTTGTGTGTGACCCATAGTGACAGGTGATGTGTTTTTAGCATCACTGATTTTTAGAATTGTATGTTAGGTAGTCTGTTATTTTGCAGACAAGACAATTCTGTGCCTGTGAGGTTCACAACTTATCCCTAGTGGCAAAACCCACATCTCCTGACTTAAAGCAACACATTATCTTTCTCACTACACTTTGGGCAATCATCGTTTCTATTGGACAGAGTTTTACTGTTGAATCTGAAGGGTTGTTAGTATGATTTATTGAGCCATTAGACCAGTAAACTCTTGGGAAGAGATGATCCTTGTAGCAGGGAGAGTATCATTTCTGTGAACGTTCTCAGAGAAGGTCCATGAAAGAGATAGGACCTAGAGGACAAAAAAATCAAATGATGTTCTTTCATTGGTTACTCCACTCTTCCAGACTGTATACTTCTTTTCCAGTGCGCTTTGTAGATTCTTGACCATGTGCCATTTCAAAATAAAAAATAAAGTTATGTAATTAGGCTGACAGACAAGAATTTCATATGACAAGAAAAGGCGTGTTCGTAGGAAGAGGGGCTATGGTGTCGTGGTGTGGTTAGAGGATTTGTGTGTTGGACCTTGAGAGGACAGCGTCCCGAGATACCTGGAAAGAGACGTGGAACTTTTATTAGTAGTATCACTGTGCCTTTGACTAAACTCTCCCTCTCTGTGTGAATATATGCATGCATATAATGGAGATAATATAAGTTTATAACCATATGCATGTATGTGTAAAACAGCCAGTACTAAACATTTTATATGGACAAAAGAAAGAAATTTCACTGAACTGTCATTACTGATTACATAAATCAGCATGAAGCAAGCAGAAAAAAAATCTTTAAAACTTTACAGCTGCTTTTGAAAAACAGAAATTTAAAAAAAATTTAATCATCTGAAGGTTTTTTGGCAATGTTTTTTTAAGAAGGTATTGAGATGTCAAGAGTGTTCTTTGACTGAGGTAGATGGTGATGATGAACTCTGAAAAATGAGCATCAGCCCACTTCCTCTGGTTGGGAAAGAATGCACTTTTCGCCCTGGCCAGGTGGCTTAGTTGGTTGGAGCATCGTCCTCTGCACCAGAAAAAAGGTGGTCAAGGCTTAAAGTTTCTCTCTCATATCCATGTTTCTCTCTCTCTCTCTTTCCCTCCCCGCTTCCTCTCTAAAAATCAATGAAATATATCCTCGGGTGAGGATTAAAAAAAAATGCACTTTTCTAACTTGCTGTGCCTTGAAAAAAAAAGGGTAAAACTTATCTTCTAACTCCATTAAACACTACTTTAGATTCCTTTTACATAACAATAACTTGATCCTACTCAAAATACTTGGCACCTTTAGTGACAGAGTGGAATGTAGGAACACTTAGCAGATCTGAATGTGAGTAAACTCCAGTAGTTTTGGAATGAAAAGGTGGAGTTTCCAGTTCCTTGTGCAGCATTCACAGAAGATAAGACTACCAGGATTAACACAATAGACTCCCTTCATTACACATCGTTGAATAAAGCAATTATCTGTCTATCAAGACTATAGTAAATTGTGCAACAGCATTAGGAAGCGTAGATGGATAGGTGGATAAATGCTATCCCATCAGAAAAGGGTGCTGATATATGAGGGAATCCTTTGAGTTTAACTTGTAAACTGTTCTATTTTGGAGTTTATATCATGTTACCATTGCAACTTAGAGAGAAATGATCTTTTAAAAAAACATACTGTTGACGACATTTTTCAGTTACTTACCCATCTGAATTTTATTAAGAGGGTTATTTCAAAGACATCTCCTGTTTAATCATGTTTAAACAATCTGTTTAAGACCTGTTGTGTAGATATAAACACAATAGTCCTTTAATGTAGTAAAACGGACTTCTGACAGACACAGCACATAACAGGCATCCATCCATTATTGCTTAAGCTGCTGTTTCTTCCATGCCTGACCTGAAAGGGTAACCACAGCTCAGCTGACAGTGTTCGCTGGGTCGACGCACTGACATGCGCCATAGCACCGTCTAGCAAGCAGAGAATTGCAGAGAGGCAGACAATTGGAGAGGCCTTAGACTAGATTAGAACTAAGCACCTTAAATCAGTTTTAATGGCTGTGTTTACATTTCCTTCTTCTTCATTCCTTTAAGAAAGTAATCAGGTTTCGCAAGCGTTAAGAAAACCACCTCTTCTTGCCAGCTGGACGAGGTCCAGTTTAAGCAAGAAATTTTCCCCCTTTTTTTCCTGTCTTTTTTCTTTCTATATGATCTTCACTGCCATTCAGCACAGCAAGACCAGGCGGTGGGAGCTGGCTGACTTTTTCTTGGTTATTACTTTTTAACATTTACTTCCTGTTACAGAAACAGGAAAATTGAAAATGATGTTCTGCTGCTGTAGCAGCAAATGTCAAGAGAGGAGCCCTTTGCACATTTTAATTACCTCTATGTAGTGTTTTATGTTTTGTTTTGTTTTGTTTTGCTTAACACAAACACACAGTCATATAACATGCACAAAACCATAATAATGAAAGAGAAACAGAGAAGATCACATGCTAAGGAAATTCAGCCCGCATCCAGGAGTTGCGTGACAGTCTGTAGGCTCATTGTCACTGGACTCTTTGAAGAATAATGCCATCCATGTCTAGCTGGCTTATTGGCAAATAAACAGTCATGCTTTTTGTTCAACTATGGAAACTGCCATTTCTGTTGCTTGAAACGTTACCATTAAAGAATCTTTACGTCTCTCAGTGGGGTCTCTAAAAATCCTAGTAACACAGAACTGTGGTGTGTGTGAATATATTGTAGTAAAAGAAGGCAGAGGAAATGTTTTCAAAACTAAAACACTCACGTTTTACTAAGTTTTGGGAGTAATGTGTAGAATAGAGAAAGAGATCTTTGTTCATTTCCCAGAAACCGAAGGGCGAGATGCAGTTAGATGGCTCAGGATGCTGTGGACGTCGGGCTGTGGGTCGTAGGGGAACGAGATGTGTGTGATAGAGCGGAGTCAGACATGCCAGATGCAGTGTCATAAAATCTCTGACCAAGCCTCTGCTTTTTCCTATTCTGTTCTTTCTAGATCTCTTTCCCTCGACCTTTTTTCTTCTGTCCTGGTATGGTAGCCTGGTACACGAAAAAGAGGGCCGAGGCTTCCAAAGTCTCTGCCTACTTTGATGACTTCAAACTAATCTTTTTCCGGGCATCAGTTACTTTTCTAAAGTGAAGAACATGGTCTGGTGCAATCCATATTCTCTTCCACCTTTGAAAAATTCAAATCCATATAATTTTACTTTGAATGTGATAGAGAGGGAAAGAAGTGTGGAAACAATAGGCAGGAAAAGTCGAGGGCAGCTGGATCGGAGCTGGAAGAGAGTGCCAGAGAACGTGAAGGTAGGGGCGGGTGGGGTAGAGCTGTGTGAGGACGCGGGAGGGAGCCTGCAGTGGAGTCAGCCAGGGTCCCTGTTAGCTCTTTCCTCCCCTGCCTGCAAAAAGTATTACATCTCCTCTTGTATATTTCCACTCTGCTTTCATCTTTCTTTAAAAATTTTTAATCCTGTTTTTCTTTGTACCTTCCATGAGTTTTTTTTTAAGATGTCTCAAGCTTTTAAAGTCCATGATTTCAAGAAGAAAGAATTAGATTCTAAGCAAACGTTTATTAGAAGTTCCTCCTGATGTGTGACATACCGGCGCAGCGTGAGGGCCCTGTCCTCTCTTCTAGACGCTTTATTATTTGATCGCTGTGATTTGCCACAGCCTAAAATCTAAGTTATAAAGGAGCTTGCATTATATACATGCAAACTAAAATCCCCCAAGTTTTTTATTTGTGTATTCATGGAAAGATCTTGAATTCCTTAACCTTTAGAAGCCTACATTTTGAAAGAGGCTGTCCTTGAACAATTTCTCTCACACATCTATTTGTATTTTTAAAATGACTGCATATGTATTTGGGAGAGTGTACTTTTTACTGTTATCTAAACTGGTTCTTTTTATTAAAAGAAAGCAAATTCAGCTTTTACATTTTTTTTTATGAACTGGAGTTCTTAGAATATTTCTATGGAGTCTAAGGCTTAACTATGTAATTATGTCTCTTGAGTAGATTATGTTTTTCTTCCCATAATTATGTTTTTACCCAGGAGACTGGAAGGCTTCAGACCTCTCTTGGGTGAAATTGTTCTTCCTCTCTTCCTCCTTGTTTAACTCTGAGTTCTACATGCCTGACTGTGTACAAGGGCTGAAAATGGGCTCTTGAAGGTTCATGGTAGTGACCATGATTTTTTTCCTTTAGAGATTAGTTTATCTATTAAGAAGAGCCTTAAGAGAGAGCTTCTGTTCATTGTGCAATGCCATCAGCGAAGAATCTCCTGGAAGGAGATTTGTTTACGATCTGTGGTCCTCTGTCTGAAGCCGCACACTCAGTGCTCCAGGCTGTCTTCTGTCACAGGCTGTCGTGTGAGCTCTGGAGCCCCTGCACACGTCACAGTGCGGGGCTGCTCCGTTCCACTGGCTCGGAGGAGTCAGAGGCCTTAAACATGAAGACGGTTTCTTAGTCCAGTTCACTATTTTAGTCCAGAAATAGTTTTGACCTGAACCAGACAGCATACTCTTAGGAAAAAAGATGACTCAGCAGCCTTTCCCAGCAAAGATTATAGACTCATCAATTTTACTGTGGGAAATGTTTCCCAATAGCCAGCCTTTTTTTCCCTTCCTCTCTGCCTTTTACTGGACAAAAGGAGAGATAATTCTAAATTTAACAGTGTTCTTATTTATTAATCCAACATGCATGTGTTATCTGCTTTCCCTTTACCTAGGCTCTAAGTTACATGCTAGACTTAAGACCTGACACCCATCCTCAGGGGGTTCATAGTCAAGTCCAGGAGAATCTAAGATAATAGGGTTTGAAATTTTATATACATATTTTATATCAATTCATAGTAAGTTAATGCTTACTGAATGCTTACTACACTTAAGTATAACCACATGTAGTAGACAAAAAACAGTTGTAGCTGCTCTCAGCTTGCTAAGATAGAAACCAGAAGGATTACTGAGACCCTAGAGACAGAAAAGACCAGAACAATGCGATGACTCAGTTGAGACTGGAAAGGGATTTGGCCAAATGGAGATGATAGGGAGAGGGTATTCTTTGTAGAGGAGACAGCTTGGGCAACCACAGGAACTCTGAAGAACTGTGGATGGTCCAATGTGAGTAGAACTTCGGCCAGGAGCAGTAGAGCTGTAGCCATTGGAAATGAGAATGAGACGTTACAATGAGACCCTATTTTCCAGGTCCTTGTTTGCTGGGCGCAGGGGGCTGTTTAATTCAATAGATGGTGCAACACAACTGATAGATTTTGAGAATGTAAGTGACATTAATGTTAGGATTTAGGGACTGAAGAGATTTTAAAAATTATAGAAACTAACTTCATTTTTGTTAGTTCCAGCGAATTCCATTAAATCCCTTCCTGTGATTATACAACTAGTTGGTGCGCTTGCAAAAATGCCAGGCTGCTGCTCTGGCATATTAGCCACACCAGACTTAGGTTAGGAGTGGTTCTGGTAGCAATGGAAAGCAGGGGCCCGTCCTTGTGGAAACTATAGGAATAGGCTTCACTGGAAGTTGTACCTGGGTGTATTTTGAGCCTGGGAGACTAGAAAATGGTGATATTAATGGAAATAAGGAAATTAGAGGGGAAGCTGCTTGGGACTGTTTGTAGTGGAGAGTATGGGGTGTGTCAGGGAGAGGCAAAGGGCTTAACTAAACATTACGGGATTACAAGAGTATAGGTCTTTGATTTTGAGACGTTTACAAACCACCAATGAAATGTAGTCATTTGAATGTAGACGGAGAAGAGTTTCACTTTTGTCAATAGTATTTCCATCTTCACATCTATTTAAGAATGCAGAAAATCAAGGTTTTTAATCTAGAGCTACAGTAGTTATAAATTATTAGGATCTGATCTTTGTATGGCTTCCCTAAGAACTCACTTGAGTCTGTAATCTTCCCCGTTATACTGCTTTTGCTAGAAACCATTGAAACTGAACTCTCTTAAGATATTCTAAGGCTCCTGCTTTGTAGTATAATTCCAACTAATTTCATGTGGAATTGAATTATGACTTTAAAATTAGTCAGTATATTGCCTAATCCCTCCCTGCAAATACTCCTCTATGTACCCACTTTCAGGGTAGAGAGATTGGAACTGAAGGCATCATTTCCTCCCCAGAACTCCTGTGGAATAAGCAGCTCTGTTTCTGTATGACTAATTTACTCAGAAACATGGTAATCCTGATGCAAGTCCTTTCCTCTCTTCCTTTTTACTCGGAGGATTACTGTCACAACATTCTTAAATGGTTATATCCTGTGGCTTTAGCCCTGGAGTATTGGACCAGATTTCATTCTGTCACATACTTGCTGACAGCAAAATTAGCTAACATGTCCCTGGTCACCCCTGTCCTCCAGGGGAGCCTGAAAGCACAGCAGAGGACGCTCATGGGTTGCCAAAGTACCATTTTACTGGTCTGGGAATAAAAAGATCTCTCTTAAAAGGGCATTTCCCACATATACTGAGTAATATAAAAAAATTAATGTGCAGTTGTAAAACTAGAAGTATCAACTGACTTGAGGAATCTGTTTAGTTTAATTAGTAAGTATATGCAGCCACTATGGAAAACAGTATAGAGTTCCTCAACAAATTAAAATAGAGCTGCCATACGATAGAGCATTTTCACTTCTGGGTACTTATCCAAAGAAGACAAAAAGTAATTTGAGAAGATATATGCATCTCTGTGTTCATTGCAGCATTATTTACAATAGCCAAGATATAAAAGCGACCCAGATGGTCATCAGTAGATGAATGACAGAGAAGATGCGAGATATGTGTAATGGAATATTATTCAGCAATAAAAAAGAGTAATGTCTTGCCATTTGTAACAACATGGATGGACCTAGAGGGTATTATGCTAAGTGAAATAAGTCAGAAGGAGAAAGGTAAATACCATATGACCTCACATGGGGAATCTAAAAAAAGGGGGAATAAACAAAGTAAGATAAAAAGAATAGTGCACCTCTGTTTAATTTCACATATGTTTTTAGCACCATCTTGACTCATAAGATATTTATTGTCATGTTCTGTCACTTGTCCTGAAGCTAGCTTTCCTTCTTATCTTATCAAAATTCTACTCAAGCCCTGACTGGTGTGGCTCAGTTGGTTGGGCATCATCCTGAAAAAAGCAAAAGGTCACTAGTTCGATTCTTGATCAAGGCCTGGGTTGTAGGTCTGGTCCGTGGTTGGGGCGTGTGTGAGAGCAGTTTTTGTCAAAGGCTGATGTTTCTCTCCCTCCCTTTCGCTCTCTCTAAAAATAAAGAAAGTCTTTAAAAAAAATCTCACTCAAGCTTCAAGGACATTGTGATCTCATTAGTGAAGGTCTCCAGTTTTAAGTCAATATCACTTGTTCCTCTTTGCTTCCTTTAGATAACACTTTATATTTTTTAAAGCTTTTTGTGATGAAAAACTTTAAACATACATTAAGAGGTTGTATTTAAGAAAACCCCATATGCTCACCTTATTTTATAATTAATAACATTTTCTCATATTTGCTTTATCTGAAGCAAATATTATTTTGCTGAAATATTTTAAAGCAAATACTGGACATCATGACACTTAACTCCTAAATATATCAGTTAGCCCTTCTTAAAGATAAGGGCATATATTGACATAATCACAAAAAGCACCACTTCCTTCATATTTTGAAATAGTCTATATTCAAATTTACTCAGTCGACCCCCAAACCATAGCATTTTAGTGTTTGTACTCACCGTAGTCTTTTTCTGTTATATTTAATTGCTTGCGTTTCTTCCCTACTGGACTGTGAACTGCTTGAGGGTAAGGATATCATCTCACACCTTTTCTCTCCCCTGCCCTTTACAACGCTTGGTGAGACTTGCATGTGGTGGGTGCCCGGCACACTAGCTGGACTGGCTGACCTGAATATGGACATGGTACTGATTTCTGACTGATGCTCTATTGCAGATCTGCCTTTTAACTTTATTTTATTTAAGAATGTGTCTTCATGATTCCCAGGATGCAAGTAGGGACCTAGTAAAAAAAAGTGAGTGCTCAAATCAATTAAAATACTCATAAAAAGATGAGCCGCCAAACATCACGACCTAGTGATCAGCAAAAATGACCCTGCTGTGCCACATTAGGTGGGCCGGCCATGACATGTTACTCTGCTAAGGCAGTGGGTCTTTCTTTTTTTAAGATTTTATTTATTTATTTTTAGAGAGGGAAGGGAAGAAGAGAGAGAGAGAGAGAGAGAAACATCGATGTGCGGTTACTTGGGGGACATGGCCTGCAACCCAGGCATGTGCCCTAACTGGGAATCGAACCTGCGATGCCTGGTTTGCAGCCCGCACTCAGTCCTCTGAGTTACACCAGCCAGGGTGGCAGTGGGCCTTTCAGATCTTGGTAGAAGGTGCCCTGTTTGTGAAAGGTGCACTCTTCTGTAGCTGTCTTTGGGCGCCCTTCATGCCGTGAAGGCAGTGCACTGAGTGTGGGGTTCTGGCCGGGACCGTCACAGGCCTCCAAAGTGGTGGCGCTGTTCTCAGTCAACTTTTACAAAAACGGGCAAAATGAGTCCCATTGCAGTGGCAAGTATATTTTCATAGTTCACATACACAGTCTTCACGTACCAGTTTCAGATGTATGATTTTTTTAAGTGGAAGTTCTAATGGCAGCATTACTGACTTTCATTGTGAGGTGGTTGCTCTCGGACTAAGAGAGCTGGGTGGGGAAGAACGGGACAGTTAGATGGACTGTTGCTTAATAGTTCAGCAGTTCCTCATGGGCCTTCGCTCGAAGGATGTGTGAATGCTGTGACCTTTGGATCATGCTTTCTTCTTGTGCCCCTGAATTTATTGCAACAAAAGTCATATTCATCCAAACACTCCCAATTTTTTGAGGAAAAATTTGTTCTTGAAAACTTTTTTTTTTCCACTTCAAATTTACTTTTGATCGTGATTTCCACTGAAGAACTGGTACTGCACTGTTACAATCTAAAACAAGCTTGTTGGCAATGGGAGGGAAAAGAGTGCAGGACCACAGTCAGCAAACCTGAGTCTTCATCTTGCCGCTGTGTGACTTCGGGTGAGTCACTTCCCCTCTCGGCGACTCGGGGTCCTCATCTATACAAGAAGTACATTGCTCTAAAATGTAGAGGCTAAATCATTTCTCTTGTCAGTTTTACCTCTGTGATCTGAAATGACTTGCAACAGTGCTTAAGAGGTATCGTGAGAACACATGGGACTTTTTCAGAAAGAAAGCATACTTTCCCTTGAATGCCCTTCAGGAACGTTTCTTAGGAAGTACTGATAAGGGCCAATCTCTAAAGAAAGGCTTTGCCCCCTGGATTCACTAGATTGCTAAATAAGAAGAGAAGAGTTTCTCAGGAAAAGATAGTGTTGTAATCTGATATTCCGGGCCAGAAATATTTCTCTCAACTAAGACATTCATCTAAAAGAGAAAAATATTTATTTATTCATTTATTACAAAATATTTATTGAGCACCTGCTGATGTGCAGGCAGTGAACGAGGTTGTGAGGAAACAGCTGTGGACCAAACAGGGTGCCCATTCTCGTGGACTTACAGTCTCTCATGTGAGGCAAACAAATACACAAGCTAATCACAGTTGGTGGCAGCAGTCACACAGGAAATAAATAGAGGGTGTGCTTGAAAGGGAGGAAACCCACTCTGGGTGTAGTAGGCAGGCGAGGTCTCTCATAGGAGGTAGGGTTCTCCCTGAGGCCTGAGGGATGAGAAGGAGGCTGGCAATGCAAATTATCAGGGGAGAGCATTTCAGGAACGTGGAAAGGTCCTGGGATAAGACACTAGAAGGAGACAGTGTCCGATGGCCAGAGAGAGAAAGGGTTCCTGGACTAAGGTTGTACTATTGGAAATGAGAGAACTGGATAGATTGGAGATATGCTTTCAAGATGGAAATGATGAGACTCAGTAAAGGATTGGATGTGGGGAACGAGGTTTAAGGGGAAATGGAGGAAATGTCTAGGTATTTGTCTGAACTAATTGAGTGGCTAGTGCCATTTACTGAGATGGGGGGCTCATGGGCAGGAATGGGTTTGTTTGTTTTTTTGATAGAAGAATAAAGAATTTTGTCTTAACTACACTGCATTTAAGATAGTGTTGAGGCATCCCAGGGGAAAGTGGAGTAGGCAGTGAGATACACAAATCTGAGCTCAGGGCAGAGGTCAGGGCTCACCCCAGAAACGGGGGAGTCATCAGTGTGAATAGTGGCATTGAGAGCATGGGACTGAGACCCTGGTGGGCAATGGTTCTCCACCTCAGCTGTCCACTGGATCCACTCCCAGAGATTCTGATTTAATTGAACCAAGGCGGGGCCTGGACACTCAAATTTTTCAAAGCTCCCTAGAGAGTTTTGTTTTTGTTTTGTTTTGCTTTGTTTTTAAATCCAGCTAGGGTGGAAGAGCCACTGCTCAAGGGAGAAAGTGCACCTATAGGAGAGCAGCCAGGACCGAGCTTTTACCTAGTCTTAATGTAACACAAGAGGTTTCGCTCTTTTACTGATACTTTTGTCCTGCTGGGAAGACCCAGCCCTTGGCTGTTCGGTTGAGGTTTAGTTCTCCCTGCACCATGGCGGAGCACCCTGTCTTCGGTTTAAGTCAGGGTGTCGTGTCTTCCTTGGTCTTGATTTCTGCGGGGGCTGCTTGGGTGCTGAGGGTTTAAGCACACCTCTCAGCCCTGTCGCCCTGATGTGGTTTAGTGGTGGTGGGCATTTGTCATGCTCGAAAGACAAAGAACCTGTGCAGCTTCTGTCGTTCATTGTGCTGTACGGATTTTGTTGTGGCTGTGGTGGAGGCTGTGCAGGGCAAATGTCTGCAAGGAAGAACGCGTGCTTTTGTGTGTGTGCAACCACAGATAGATGTCTGCTGAGTTACTCTCGGGTGTGTGGAGGTACTTGGTAGCTCCTCTGTGAAGGTGATTCCCAAAAGGTCATTGAGGCTTTGAAAATTTCTCTCTTAAATTTTTCACACTCATCAGCGCTTCTCAAGCTCTTTATTTTTTGCCTCTATACCTCCTGTTACTCCTCTGAAGCACAGGGCTAAGAGAAAATAAAAGTGTACTCACACATCCATATGCTGAGCTCAAACCTCATACGGTCTCCGTGAAAACCTAATGAAAAGGCTGTAGAAAGCAGAGGCAAAGCTTATTAAATTTTCTTGTGACCCATGGCCCACATAAAGTCCCACTGAATAAAGGAACCATGCAAGATCATGTAGCCCTCCCCTTAGCCCTCAGGGATTCTGCCATTCCAAAAATATGGCCTATTAAAAAAAATAACTTCCAGGGACAATTCCATAAGCTTTCTTGTTAATGTTTACAGCTGTATCAACATCACACCAATACTTTTTTTGTATGTGTGTGAGGAACAGAATCCACAGATTTAACTGTGACAAGTCCTATATAATTCCCTAATCGTGAAACTAGTTAGACACAGCGAGATGTATTGATGGAAGTTTGTTTAGGGTAATGGGTGAGCTATTAACTTTGTAATTGAATCCTTGCTGCTGCTTCTACTCGCTTTGAAAACCGGCCTTGACACTTCACAGGGCTTAGTTCTTAGGTATCTCACTTTGTCGATCTGGGTATTTTTCAGCCTTCCATAGCAGCTGGGAGAGGAAGGGGAGAGAAAGCTAGAATGCCAACATTGATGGAACCACATGATCAGCGGACAGCTTAGTCAACCAAGACAAGAACCGTGCCACAGTCCAGGACGAGCTAGTCATAATCAAGGACCATGGGGCTGTTTTCCCTCTGTGGGGCTCAGTTGCTTCATCTGTGAACACCTTACTTGCCAGGGTCTAGGAGCTGTTTGGGGTATTCTCTAAAGGTTCTTAAGAGTTCTAAACTCTATTTGTAGTCTAGATAAAAGTCATAAGTGGTGAAAAAACAGCCACCAACAAACAGTGAGTTACCCTATTTTTTTCTGATCATTTTCCTCCTGATCTTAGTCCCTCTGTTTTAGCAGATGCCCCAAACTTGCACTGGCAGGAAATAGGGTGGTGGGTGCGTTTCAGTTAATGGGTCCAGTTGGAACATGTTTGGCTGTGGAGACAGCTACACTCATATTACCAAGCCTTGGCTTCCTGTCTGTTTTCTTTGGGCTGGGTAGGCAATGAAAAAGGAGACAGGAAAATACATTTTGGGGCAAATAAAATAAGGAATTTGTCTTATGAAGACAGCTTATAGTTGGGAAATTCTAATGTTCAACTTAACCCTATCCTGATATTCCTCTTGTCCTATACAAAGTGGGAGATGAGGTGTTCTTGCTGCCCTTGGAATATACCTTCCCATTCTTGAAGGTTCTTAACAATCTTCCTTCAATGTTAGTTTTTTCTCTTATGGAGATTAATCCTCATTTGCTTAATCAAAAGGCGAATTGTTATTCCAGCCTTCTTAATGGCTCTTTAAATCAGCTTCAGTCACTTTCATTTTACTAAAATGTTAGGGCAATGTACTAGGACATCAGTGGTGTGTGGAAGAAGGAATAAGGAACATGGAAGAAGGAATCCACAGTGCATTTCTGTGTATGTGTTAGACATTGTTGTGCTGGCTCACCGCATCACGACCATACAGATTCACACTTAATTCATGTTGCACCAAGACAGTGTTAGACTATTTATTAAGTATGATTTGATAATTTTTAAGAAGTCTTAGTACCTTGGTTATATTTTAATTTGTATATTTCTTTTTAGCATCTAGAATTCCTTGGATTTTAGACGTGAATAAACTAGAAGAGAGAAAGTTTTTTTTTTTTTTTTAGATTCTGGATTCTCACATTCACGTGATAACCCAAAGGGTATTTTTCAGTTTCTTTTACAAAACCACAGTACTAGACTTTAAATAAAAATGCATTCTTTGTGATTTTATATAGTTTATTATATGCTTTCAGGCTCTGGCATATCACAAAATTCCTCTTGAGAATTTGAGTTTCTGTGCCTATATTTCTGTTTTTTTTCCTCTTAAAGGGGTTCTAGGATTGAGTTTTAATTTTTCAGAAAAGAGTCTCAGTAAGGTATTCCTTGTAACATATAAAAGGAAAAGTCACTATTGTCATCATGGAAATTTCTCTTTGACAAATGTGTCTCTGTTTCTGCCCCAACTTGGGGATGATAGGTGTCACATGCACAGACTCTGCTGAACTTTCAGGGGAGGCCTTGGCCATGCAACAAGAGAACACACCCCAGTGCACAGTCACCTTTCCCTTCCTCTCTGACAAGGGAAGAGGGGGCGCCCAGGGAGTTCCTCTGGAGTTCCGGCATTCTGGCCTCGCTACCAGTGCTGGACTCTGAGTCACCCTCTGGGGCCCTCAGCTCCCCATTTATAGTATAGAACTAGGACTGCTTGCTACTAGATGATGCCTATAAAGCAATTTGAAATGGAAGTCTTTATGTAGACACTTCATTATGAATACCAGTTTTGATAATTCCTTGGCTTAAACCCCCGGTATGTATGTTCACATATCTATTTAGCATGGTCAATTGTTCAGCTAATTAATATGCTTTTATTTTATGATTTGCTGTTTCCAGGGCACAGACAGAAGCTTGATGACTCTAAACCTAGTTTGTTCTCTGACCGCCTCAGTGATTTAGGGCGCATTCCTCATCCCAGTATGAGAGTAGGTGTCCCGCCTCAGAACCCACGGCCCTCCCTGAACTCTGCACCAAGTCCTTTTAATCCACAAGGACAGAGTCAGATTACAGGTAAGACAGACTCCTAGGTTTCACTTGCACAGACTCTGGCAGGCTGGGGGTGAGGGGCTACCAGATGAGACGTGTTCACTTCAAAACTCCTGGACCAATGAAGTGGCTGATTGTTAAAGAATCAAGACTTGAAGACACTGACCTTCTTGTTTATAAAAAAATTCCAGTATTCAATAACTTTGGGATGAATTGTGGGTGAAGTTTCTGCTGATGCTGGATTCGGTAGCCACGTCAGTCTGCACACTGGTGGAATGGTAATGACTATGTTCTCCGGGAGAATGTTTGTTACAAGTTTCTGTACTGTGTCCAGGTGGTGCCAGGGAAACATCACACCCTCACTAGTAGAAAATTAGAGTTACCGTCTCAGATTTGGGCTTAAATTTCTTTTATGTATAACTATTTCATTAAGTTTTCTTGAAAATTGCCCAGGGCTAACAGGAAGCCTTGATTGGTGGTTATAAGGCAAGGTCAATGAGCGGCGCATCGGGCAGACCCAATTTACTTCTGATTTCACATTTAACTCTGTTTCCTCAAGCGACATTTCTCTTTATGCATTCTAGTAAGCTGCTTACTTTACCTTTATTCTTAAAAATTAACATCAGCATTGGATTACAGACTAATTCACATTTGATACATTAAAGACGCCCAACTTTTTCTTTTTTCCAATCCCACTTATACAAAAACAGACCTTATTTTAGCACTAGTCTGCTTGCTTTTAGGTCATGCTGACAAGAGAGTGTGTTAATCATCGGAGATCTTTAATTTGCAGATCACAAGTATTGAGAGACGAAAGAAACTCTACACGTCATCTGGTTGCTATTGTTGGCAGTGGCGGACTAGAATAGAGGGGAAAATAAAACAGAATGTACAATAAAGTCTCAAAATGGATATTTTTTAATGGTTAGGTTTTTATCTATAGTGGTTAGGTTTAAGTGGCCTCAATGGTTTATAAACATAATTGTTTATAAATTAAATGACCTCCCTTTCCTCCTCTCCTGCCCACGTTAGTCATACGTCTTCTTGGATGTTTACTTAGTGTAGGTTTCTATGGGTATGTGAATATTAGTCTGAATATACCAGTATGCCTGAGTATCTGTTTTAAAAATAATATAGAGTCATAAAAATAAAATATCTGAACACTAAGGAGAACCAGACATCTGCATCAGGGAAGAACCTCAGTAGTGCTGTGTGAAGGACAGTGTGTCTGAGCCTAGGCAAGCCTCTCAGTGGTAGTATATAGGAGTCAGACAGTTAATGTGTTTACTAGACATGTGTCCTTGATAAAAGTGCAAACATGAAATTCACACTAATGTGGATTGAAGCTTATAGCTACAGGTGCCACTGCATTTAAAGTAGTGAACTTTGGGCCACTGATTTAAGTTCATAATGCCTGTCCTTTTGTCTTTATAGTAATCCTTAGACGGGGTGTGTGTGTATGTGGAAGCATACGTGCCCATTTATAAAAGTGTTTATATGTCATTTGTAAGGGACTTAGGATGGCTAGTTATAGATATTGATATATTCTAGTTCTTAATCATTTGCTAATTATATTTTGCCAATGACTAATGCTTTTAAAATGATATTTGGAACCTGTGTGTTGCTAAACTCACTTAAGAAGTTGCTTTTCTCAAGATTTTATCCTCAGACCTAAAGATGACATCATAAAATAGAACAAACCAAAAAGTTGTGAAGAAGAGCCACGTTTTGCCAGCAATACCCCCTTCCCACACCTGTGTGAGTGCAGAGTGTGGGGCAGGTGGATGCCAGAAGAGCATCTGAGCAGACGGGGTGTGGCCCCTCCACAGACTGAGCTTTCCTCCAGTTGTCAGCCTCTCTCCACCCTCCTCCATTTGGAAACTCAGGAAGGTTAAGCTCCTTGCCCACAGTTTTGCAGCCAGTGAGTGGCAGAGCAGAATTAGATCTCTTGATTTTTTTTTAAAGATTTTATTTATTTATTTTTAGAGAGGGAAGGAGGGAAAGAGAGAGAGAGAGAAACATCAATGTGCGGTTGCTGGGGACCATGGCCTACAACCCAGGAATGTACCCTGACTGGGAATCGAACCTGCGATGCTTTGGTTCGCAGCCCGCGCTCAATCCACTGAGCTACGCCAGTCAGGGCAGATCTCTTGATTTTTAATACAGACAGATTTTTCTTTTACAATACCATGCAGCAACTCCATCATGATCATTTAAAAATAATGTTTAAATATTTGCTGGCTATATTTCCAAAAATGAAAATAGAAAACAAGTTTATTTCTAGGTGCTGAGAGCTTTTTGGAATTCTGTTACAAGGGTATTAGCTCTGTATTTTGAGATTACAGCATAATAGAATTGATTTACAGATCAATCTTCTCACTTTTTAAAAATATCCACAAGGTGTTGGGCCCAACAACTTTCTCAAACTTTCCAAATTTGCAGATTCACACACACACGGGTGCCACTCCTCCCCACTTCTGGCCGTGTGCACTGTCTTTAACTGCTCCCTTGTTGTTAGTGAGATTACTCAAGCACCTGCCCATAACCAAGGATTTCTACCATGCAGAGTTCTGCCATGACCCAAATTGTTAGGAAAACCCAAGAACACCCATAACACAGCAACTTCAAAGTAAATTGAATAGATTTTATTTTTTCTCTCTAGATTGATTTTCTTGTTTATTAAGTATGATTTAGAGCCTACCACATACAGAGAATTGGGTCTTAGGTAATACGGGGAGAGAAGAAAAGTTCTCTCCTTGAGTTCAAGTGTAATTGAAGAGATGGTTACCTGTCTGTGTCCCGGACTATGATGTCATTGTCTCTTGAGTGCACATTCATCTCTCTGTACCCCCTGCTTATCTCTTCCACCTACAGTGGCCTCTGCCTGACGGGATCCACCCATCTTCTAGGTCACCATTACCTTCTTCAGGAAAGAGTCCTGGAACCTTCATTTAGAGGGCTGCCTGTCCATCTTCTAAGCTTTAGTTGAGAGTGCCTTACTTTATAGCTTCTGTGAATTTGCTTTTTTCTACCCTGCTAGATTATACATTCTCCGAGGGATTTATTACAGGGATTAATTTTCTTTCCTACCTCCTAGCATAGTGGTGGCATCTCATTAAATGTCGAACAAATAAAAGTTGAGATGAGAAGCTGTCAGTGCAAGAAGGGCTAGAATATCATACCTTGTGAGCATTAACTGTTCTTCCTGATTTCTTACCCCAGGGTGTCACTGTTCCCTGGTGGTGAACAAGGATGACAGGAGTCACATTTCAGTGTAGCACTTACATAGTGAAGCCATTTGGTATTGTTCTAGTTTTGGAACTACATAATTGCATGGTTAAATTTAAATTCTACTTAAGAGCCTATCTATAATGGATTTTGTGACTTTGTAATGTGCCACATATGCATTTTCAGTTCATAGAATTCTTTGGATAAGGACCTTTGTGACAAAAGAGGGTCCAGTTAGCTCTCATTGGTTTGACTTTTTTGATATCTCAAGCTCTTACCCCAAAACTGAAAATAATGATCATGGTTGTGTAGTCACTACTAGTTCTCGCACTTGCCAACATAAAAGGCAAGTTAGACTCCCAGAAGAGCAAAATGAAATTAGAAATCATACACCGAGGAAGTCATGAGCACTTAGTGTTTCACATGATTGTTCTTCAGTGTCTCTTGCAATTCCTGGGGTAGAGGTTCCAGCATGCGGTGGGCTGGCTTCTGGCAGTGCTGGTCTGATGGTGTCACTGTGTTGTGGTCTTTAGTGGCTCATGTTCTATCTGAGGGCCCAGGGCCTCCTAACGGCTTCCTGAGGAAGTAGCTTCCTCTGCACCTTTTCTTATCTTTTAGACATCTGGTGTCTGTCTCTGGGTGCTAGGAAACACCTAGTGTGTTGCAAATGTCTCCTTTGGATTGAGAAGGTGGCAATAGCTGTATAGTAGGGATAGCTTGTTAGGAGATATCGCTCAAGATAATCACTGTTTAAAATTCAGTGCTCTGGATAGGTGAACAAATGGCACCTTAAAAAAAGCTGAGTCAGGCTGTTGGACGTGGTGGATTGGGACATCCATCTAGCCTTTGGGGTGGGCGCTGTGGTGTTCTGTTGTTCAAGCGAACCAGATAGATGCAGTTTCTGCTCATAAGGAGCTTACATCTTAGTGATAGATGTTGTCTATAAATGGGTAAATAAGCATACATATAAGACAATTTTACAGTAAATGTTTTGAGAAAATAGGGTAATATGATAGCAGTTTAGGAAGGGAAGAAGCTAACTTTGATTAGAAAATTTGGAAAGGCTTCTTTGAAGAGCTCTGAAGGCCTGTGAGCAACGGCGCTTCAGCCTGGGAGAAGCTCACGTGAGGCTCTCAGGAAGCAGTGAATGCGGGGTTTCCGGGACAGGAAGGCCAGTGCAGGTGGAAAGCGGTGAGCGAGGGGAATGGTGCAGAAAGGCAGGTAGGGCTCAGTCACGGTCTTCGAGGCCCTAGCAGGGAGCTTGGTTGTGAAGGATGTGAGGCAAGGGAATATTATATGTCTTTAAAAAATCACTTTGGATGCTGTGTGGAGCAGAGATTATAAGGGGGCAGTGGTAGAAGCAGGGTCATCATTTCAGAAGCTACTGTAGTAGCCCAGGAGAGAGTTGAGGATGGTAGCATTTTCCTTTCTTCAGAACTCAGATCACATGCTGCTGCCTCTGCCAGGTCTCTACCCCCTGAGCCGAGTCTGAGTTTTCCACACTGTTTACACGTTCCAATTGGTGTTTACACGTCTGTCTCCTCCATCAGATTTTGAACCTTCAAAGTCTAGGGCCATGTTTGTTTCTCTCTGTACCCTCCTTGTGTTATATAGTGCCTTCTGCTTGGTTACTTGGGTTTGGTGATGAATAAAGCAACAGGTCATTAACTTCTTTAGGAAGTGTGACCTGTTATTATTCTAGCCCTACTAGTTTTCTAGTACTCATCTGATTGAATTACTGTTAGCTACACGTTCACTGAATGTGCGTCGTGTGCCAGGGACTGTCGTCTGGGGTTAACTCACGCCCTCCTCACAAGAGCTCTGTGAGATAGGTGGCTTTGTCCTGAACACTGAGGCTGAGAATCGAGAACACTTGCCCAGGGTTCCACTTACCTTTAGTAAGTGATAAATATAGGAATTAAGTCCATATATATATATTTTTTTTTCAAGGTGACATTTTTAGGAATATCTTGAAAAACAACTTGTCAGACACCATGCAGGATAACAATAATCTCATTAGCAGCTACCTTGACTGAGCTGAAGTTATTTCTAACCAGTTTTGGTCTAGTTCTGTATTCCCTTGGAAAACAGTGCTCCTTGAAAGATTAAGAGGATCTCAGCCAATTCAGCCAGTTGGGCCTGGGCTGTGACTATGTCTGGCTGTCCTAGGCCTGAGACATTTACTAGTATAACCCGTTCAAAAAATCGGAAGGTACAACTAAGTAGTGTGTGTCTCAAATTATTATTTTATTCAGGCACCAAGTGACCACATGATTCTTCCATGTGAAACCATTTGGGAGGTGGAGTGGGCAGGGGATAGTGTGGTGGTGGCTGTGAGTGTCAGGGAGAAGAACCCTTGAGAAGCTCAGTGACCGAGCAGGAAGAAAGAGTGCAGGCGTCGTCAGTGTGAGAAGAGCTGTAGGATGTGGACAGTGGGAGCTAAGCGAGGCCTCATGCTTTATGACCACTGTGGTCCTGCTCACCCGTAGCCGTCTTGTGTCTTAAGGAACTGAAATCATCACAGTCAAAGACAGGTTGTTGGGAGTACTGTTCTTTTACTTTGCTGGTGCCATGTTTTAACTCCTGAAGTTACTGGAAAGTCTTGTCCTGTCTTCTTCCTTTTAAAGCTCCAGTAAATTTGCTGCTTCCATGCACATGGGTGAGCAGGAATTATCTTTAGAGGGTATTGCTGGTTACAGTCTTTATGAAAAAAATGCCGCGGATCCTGTGCATGAACGCTGTCTCACATCTGTGCAGCTCTGGCAGCCACCTTGCGAGGAAGAGCAGAGCTCATGCCCTGCCTGTGCTGGCTTCGAAGGATAAAACTCAGTACGGCCCTGGGAGGGGCTGGTGGTCAGCACAGCGCGTTGTTGCTTTACCTGTTAGCAGCATCCATAGAGTAACTTCGTTTAGGTCTCTGGACGTCTGCCAGTTGCAATGTCCTTATGAACTGAAGATGCTTTGGCTTTATTATGCTTCCAGAAAAACAGAGAGGGGTAATGTTCCAAGGCAAGTTAATTTGTTGAGTTCCAAAATCTTGTCTTCATATAATTTACCCCCGTCTGAAATAGAAAATGCATAGTTAATTTCTAATTGTGTTAAGAAGACTTCATTTCTTACATAATGTCTCATTTAATGTCTCCATTTCTAGCCTGTCTTTAGGTCTCTTCCCAGTGGAAATCTTTTCTTTCTCTTATTCTTTTTCACGGCATTGTCTTTCTGTTTTTAGTTTTATTTTTAGTTACAGCTTTACATACATATACATGTAAATGTTACATATGTGTATGCATATCTTTTTCCTCTATTAGTTGCCTCAGTGCCCCTGTTGCCCCCTTTCACCTTTTGCAATGGACTCTGGGCACACATAATGATTAGAGTAGGGGGTGACTTTGAAATATTCAATCTACAGGGCTAACCCAGGGATGTTCTTGTGGTATATTTTGATGTTTAAACATAGATGGGCACCCGGAGCTTCCAACATAGAGTTGGTGTCTATTGTACTCTGCAGTATTGAAAGCAACAATATTTTACATATATTATCAGTTTAAAAAGTATTTTCATTCCATTTTTTTCCTTTCAATATATACAGAAGTATTTCAGGAATATAATTGTATGGTGCTACTCCCTAGGGCTTTGTTTATTTTGCTAAGGACTTGTTTTTTAACTGTTTAAAAACCACTGGAAAAGAGGTTTCACAGAAGAATCAATATCCTGAACCCTATTTAGTGAATAAGGAAACTTCGGCACCAGGAGATTTCTGAAACTCTTGGAGCTGAGACTGGAAATCAGGGTCCAGGGGAGGTGAAACCTGACATGGCGGGTTAGGTGGTGAGCAGGTGAGGATGTAGGGAAAGGGCCAAGACCAATAATAAATGTTTGGGGCTGTCACTGCGGTGAATGGCATGAAATGAAAATGACTTTGGTTGAGCATCACTGAGGACCCAGCTAAGGAGAGAAATCACTGGAAGAGCCAGACAGCACAGTGTGGCAGTGTCTCCTACAGGGGTTACAGTTTGTGACCAGGAGTGGGCTCTGCTGTGGGGTGGATCTTTGGTGAGAATGACACTTTGTCCTAGACTTGGGACAAGTCAGGGAAACACGGAAGATGTCGGGCCAGCTACCAACATGAGGGAATGTTCTGGAGGTTGATGGGTTAGAGTGAAGATGGAAGAACTTTTGAAGAGAAGTTGGCTCATCTTGTGGCCTTGGAGAAAGCAAAGGTTAGAAGGAAAATTCTGGGCAAATCTAAGGTGGGAAGTAGGAGTGTCCGATGGAAAGGTTGAGGTGGATGGGAGCTCCTGGCTGTGCTTCTGCCGTTTCTCCTGTGAGAGACGGAGACCCCGCATCCTGCTCTGTCTCCTCCAAAGCTTCGGTGTGACACTGCCTCAAGAAGACAGTCCTCCAGCTCTGTCTGACCGGAGCAGGAGGGGTCTGTTAGTATTCCATTAATACATCCCAAGATCACATTAACTTTTTGTCGTCCCTTCACACTATCGCTTGCAGTCCAGGAAAGCTCCTCTTAGGGCAGGCTTCCTCCATCCTGCCTTGGAGCGGACCAAATGCAGCTCAGTGCGTTTGTTCCTGTTCACTTTCATTATGGGCTTCCACCTCCTCTTTCTACCTTGTCTGTGTTATTTTGTAGTTCCAAGTCTTCATCCAGTGTGTTGGCTAGTCCTTA